>PVLC010023961.1:0-27049 GCA_004027655.1 Graphiurus murinus | reverse complement strand
TTTTTTTTTTTTTTTTTTTTTTTTTGCAGTACTGGGGATTGAACCCAGGGGCATTCTACCTCCGAGCTATAACCCCAGCCCTATTTTTTATTCTTTATTTTGAAACTGAGTCTCACTAAGTTGTGGAGTGCCTCACTGGGTAGCTGAGGCTGGCCACGAACCCGGATCCTCTGGTCTCAGCCTCCCAAATGCTGGGATTACAAGCATGCGCCACCACGCCCAGCGAGATCTTGTTTCAAGATAAAGAATAAAAAAAAAAAATATAGGGCTGTGGGTCTCGGTGAGGCAGCACACCATGGAAGAAGTATGTGGTAGAACAAAACTATACTTCATGGACGGTAAACAAAAGAGAGTGAGAAGAAGAGTCCATGGCCCCATCTTCCCCTTTGAGGGCATGACCCCAGTGACCAAAGGACTTCCCATTAGATCTCACCTCTTAGACATCCCAACACCTCCCAACAGCACCAAGATGAGGACCAACTCCCTAACACATGGACCTCTGGAGGATACTCAAGATCCAAATTACAGCAAAGTCACATTAGTACTACACTAAAAGCCAGCCTGATTCTGTTTTTTTTTTTTTTTTTTTCTTTCTCAGCGTTCCATATGTAATGATCTTTAAAGAGCAATAAAATGTTTCATACTAAAGCCAGATGGAATATTTGATCTGAGAGAAAGCATATAACTATAAAGATATAATATTTGACATGAGAGAAGGACATTAACTTCACCATGATGAAAGGTCATACCCAGAACTAAGGGTGATTTGTAATTGTTCTGAGCACCGTACTTTAATCCAGAGAGACTCAGGGAAAAAGCCACTTCTGTGAAGCTGACACTGCAGGGCCCTTTCCAAGCCATGCTGATAAGGTGTATTTTTCCAAGCCATGCTGATAAGGTATGTTCTCCTGGAGCCTTGGGATTTAATAGCTCTGTTTGTATGTATGAACAATAAAAATTTTATACTTTAAGCCTACCAAATAGAGACTGAAAATTGCTTTCCAATTGTTGTAACAGACTTCCATACAAGAAAATAACTATCCCAAAAGAGGCAAGAAGAGGATCACCAAGTGACATAAAGTCAGGAGAGATGCATGGAGCTTAGAAGTTGCTACTCCATCCTATAAGAAGTAAAAAGGTGGAAAAACTGGGAAATCCATAGATCTTCGTAAATCTGCCAGGGAAGAACAGCACACTCATTTGGGGCAAAATTGGAGGGAAAGCCAGGAAGATACAGAGGATCACTTGTCAAAGCAGAAACTTCTGTGGCAACCAATGCCAAAGTAGGACAACCTGAACTAAAATTGACAAAGTGCTGGAGGCTCAGTGTGGACTGGACCACTTTGCATGTTAAAAATTCCAAAGGGTTGGAGGGAAGCAAGATGGTGGAACACGTTTCCTTTGTCCAACTCTGACTGCAAGACGGGTCAGGACAACAAAGGAGAAACTATATTCTGAGGAGAGAAAGTAAAGAACTCTGAGAACCAATGAAGAAGCAATGGGAAATCTACACAACATGAAGACTCAGAAGGGGGACACAGAGAACAGCATGAAGTAAGATGCAACTGCTCAGCTGTCTGCTGAGATGTTGCAAGCAGGAGAGATCAACCAACCCTGATAGTAACAGCAGACTGGAAGTCCTAACTGCAGAGAAAGCCACAATTCATACAAACTTTAAATTCAGTTTGGGAATTTAGTCTGAGAGTGTCTCCTTCTGCATAGCAAGCTAGCTTTTGGGAAGAAATTCAATATATTGCTCAGCAGATTCTTAGAGTGCCATAACCAGGAGCTGTATTGCAAGAGGTCCTATCATTCTGGGCTTACTTCTCTGAGGAGCAAAAACTCTGAGCAATCACAATTTAGGATCTCTGCGGCCACCTCATGATATTGACTGAGTGGGAGATGGCCACACAAAACCATCATGGTAGGAGGGAGTGATGGATGTAAGCTCACCAAGGAGACTGAGCAGCAGGGAACAGGGGCTGAGAATGAACGGAGGATACAGTGGTCAGTGGTTCTACACTGTGACAAGGAGCAAGACCAGTCACAAGTGGGGTCACATGGAAACTAGGTCTGACAGTGCTGAGACTGAGGAAAGCAAATCATTGCTGTGCCCTCCAACCCACCCATCCACTGCAGAGCATAACTTGCTGGTTTGACTGCTCCCCTGCACATATCTTGAGGCATCCTGGGTGTATGCTGTGGCTTGGACATTTGCCACATCCCTGGGTGCACAGAATTTAATCTGCAGAACTGAATATATGCCCACCCAGCACAGCCAGTTCAACATTGAAGCTTGGCCAGTGAGAAGCACTTGCTGTGTGGCTCAGACATTGACCACACTGCCAGGTGCTCCAACTAAGGGCCTCTGGAGAGAGTGTGCACATGTGTTTCCAGAAAGAAGGGCCTCCAATACAAATACCTCACTTAGGAGGAATTTTTTACTCATTTTTTTCTTTTCCTCTGTTTATTCTATCTTTTAGTATTTTTCATTACCTTTTTCTCTTACTTTTATTATACCTCAACAGAATTTTCCCTCCCTCTATTCTCATTTCTCCCCTTTTATTAATTTTACTTTCATCAATTTTTAACTTTCTGGTTTATTCTATACTATTGTTGCCCCTTCTTATTCTATTGTTATTGGATTGTTATTGGTGGTGGTGGTGGTGGTGTTAATTGATTGTTACTGTACTTCTCTGGTTTGGTTTTATGTAGTGTGCATGAATGTTTGTCTTCTTCCTTCCAAGTAGAGCTGGGGATCAAGGATGGCACCACGAACAAGCTGGGTGGGTGCTTTCCCGCTGACCTAAACTCACAGCCCATTTGAGAGAAACTGTCCTCAATCCAGCCATGACCTAGTCCCACCCAAACTTTAGAGGATACCTCAACCTAAGGAACAGGGAATATAAAACAAATGTATCAAATACCTCAAAAAAGTTTATATATATATATATAATATATATATATATACACACACACACATCTGTGTGTGTGTGTGTGTGTAAGGATGTGGAGAAAAAGGAGCACTTATACATAATTCATGGGAATTGGTAAATTGGTACAGCCACTGTAGAAAACAGTATGGAAATTTTGCATCAAACCTAAACATAGAAGTTCCATATGACCCAGCTATACCACTCCTGGGTGTATATACCTGAAGGAAATGAAATCAATATTCAGCACAGATACCCCCACATGTGTGTTTATTGCAGCAATGTTCATAATTGCCATGATTAAGAGTCAGCCTAGAGTCAATCATTGCTAACATATGAATGGATAAAAAAATAGGTGGTACATATGCACAATGAAATATTTTTAACCATAAAGAAGAATGAAATCATGTTATTTGCAGGAAAATGAATGAAACTAGAAGTCTTCAGGCTAAGCAAAATAAGCCAGACAAAGTATCTCACATTTCCTCTCATATGTATAAATAATAAAAAAAGATCAGAAGTAAAAGAAAGACTAAAAGGGAAGGGGAAGAGATTGGGGAGAGAGAAAAGAGAGAGAAGAGAGAAAGAAAAAGTATTAGGGAGGGTGAATTCAAACAAAGCACAATAAATACATACATGTATGAAAATATTAGAGAAATCCATTAATCTGTACAATTAGTATGAGTTAATAATTAAAAAATAAAAATTAACAGACATAGGTGCTAATATATTTTTTGGAAGATTTGTTCATCAAATAATGTTCGTGAATCCTATAATGCTAGTTTTTGTTATATCTTTGTGAGGTTTTAATATCAGAATTATATTGGCTTCATAAGATCAGTACTGGCAGTGTTATGTTCCTCTTTCTCTTCTGTATGGCTATTCAGGAAGTATGAAATGAATGCTATGGTACATGTAAAATCAAGTTATTTTTCCACATTGCTACCTACCCCATTCATGTCAACCTATGCTTCTCCACTAGCTTCTCCAAAGACCATCCAACAACCAAAAAATATAGCTCATGCAAAGTATTTACATGTGTCACAGTATACACAACAAAGAAAACAAGCCAAATTGTCACCAAAAATATTCTACTTTCAGTTATCCTTTCTGTTTAGATTCTCTCTCCCCATAAGGGGTTTTTCCTTGGTTCTTCTTCCTTATGATGCCTGTTTTCATATCTCTTCTTTGTTCATTCACTTTCTCCTTGTCCCTTTTAAGAAGCAAATCCCAAGAGGGGTGTAGTGATACATGCTTATAATCCATTCTGTGGGAGCCTGAGACAGGAGGATCGCAGTTTCGAGGACAGCCTCAGCAAGTAGTGAGACTCTCATCAACCTAGTGAGACTCTGTTTCCAGAAATATAATCGGACTAGGGGTATAGCTTGAAGGTAGAATGCCTCTGGAGTCAATCCCCAGTACCACACACACACACACACACCACACAAATAATAACAAAGAAATCCCTCGTTCTTATTCAATGCAGAGTAATGGTATCACTTTCCAAGAAATTTTGATCCCAAATAAACATAGTCCCTCAATAGCTTACTTTTAGTTCTAAACACAGAACAAGATATTTTTCCAAATAGAGGAAAGAATTCTCTTTAGAAAGAATTCAGATGCCCAATGATCAAATAGTTCTATCATACAAAATCTAATCACCCAAATATACGTGCAGGTGGTTACAGAAATGTTTGTTGGAATTTCCCCCACAATCTTAGAAATCCCCAGTGTGCCCCTAATAGATATGCAGGAAGAAAATCCTTCATCCTTCTCTCTACACCTTTACACCTCTTGATTTACCTGGAAAAAATGTTGGGGAATTCTTGACTTGTTATTTGAGCACTAGCTGAAATTTTGTGGATCACAATTTACATCCTGTCTTTAACAATTGCTTAGATATTGCCAGAACAGAGTGGCTGGGATAGGGGCTAGCAACTGGAAACTTACATGTTTTCTTGATGTAGTGGCAACATTTCTTAATCAGGGGTGGGGGAAGGCAAACCCTGCATTTGGTGATGAAAAGTATGATAAGTTTTTCTTCCAACTTCTCATTTTGGGCATTAAATGAAACAGATTGATGACTCTATACTCAAGTATAGAGTCCCCAGATGAAGACCCTAAATGGTATCGAGTTGTACAATTTTACAAGCTGGTATTGGTAAGCTACATATCTCAACTTTGCTCCAACCTCTACCTCAAGCACTTGCCTTATTAAGTTTCAGTGGGGAGGGAATAAAATCCAGGTAGTATTTCTACAAAATATTTCTAGAGCCACTCTGGATCATTTTCTGGACCATATGTATATGGTATTGGGTATTGAACCAAAGGGCATTCTACCTCTGAGTTATACCCCAGATCTATTTTATTTTATTTTTAATTTTGAAACAAAATCTCACTAAGTTGCAGAGGGTCTAAATTGCTGCTGCTGGTTTTAGAAATTGTGATTCTCCTGTCTCAGACTCGGGATTACAGACATGCACCGCCATACCCAGTCTTTTCATGCTGTATTCCCTCTCTTTTTAGCTGGCACCCATGTTGGCACGGCTTATCTCTAAGTAGAAAAGAACCATCTTTTCTCACTATGAAACCTCTACTTGAGTAACTTAGGGTCTTTAGAACTTACTTTCAATTCAGTGAGAGACGGCTAAAAACTTATAAGCAGTCCAACTGTACAGGTTCCTAAAAGCACTGATACACTGTCATAGCAACCTGTTTGTAATGAGTACTGGGTTAGGACTCCTATTCTCTGATCACTTCTTCCCAAACATGGCCTTGGTTCTCTCTTCTGCTTCATTGGTGTGGGGAAGTGTGGGTTGTGGTAGTTTCCTTAGAGAAGCATCTTATACCAGTGGAAATTGCTTTGGTGTTAGTCAGATCTGGCTTGAATGCTGCCTGTGCTTGTTGCCTGACTGTGGACTGTGGGCACATGATTTACTTTTTCTCTAAGTTTCAGTTTTCTCTTCTGCAAAATGGAGTCAGACATTTCTACCTCAAACAATAACAATATGGAAAATGTATAATGACCTCTTAAATCGTGTGATATTGAAATACCCAATATAGTTTGGTTTCTTTCTTTACTTTCTTCTAATTTTGGCTGCTCTGGCCTTTAATAATGTAGTTACAATGTAGAATTCCATTCTATTTTTATTTTAGTACTGAGGATAAAACCCAGGGGCATTCTATCTTTAAGGTACACCCCAGCCCTTTTTGTTTTATTTTATTTTTTTATTTTAAAACAAAGCCTTGCTAAGTTGCTAAGGTTCTCACTAACTTGCTGAGGCTGGCCTGGAGTCTTCAATCCTCCTCTCCCATCCTCCCAAGGACTGGGATTACAGGCGTGCACCATCACACCTGGCCAGAACTCCATTCTTTTAATATGTATTGGGCATCTATTATATAGTAGACACAGCTATAGACTCTGTGGTAGAGTATGTGGGAGAGGGGCACTGATCTCCAACATAGTCTAGTAGGAGAGTCACCTATACACAAAGAGCCAGTGCAGGGGTAGGTAGGTATCACAGTAAAGAGTCACAGAACACACAATAAATAACAACAATGTTGGCCCAGGGGTGTTCTGCCTCACCTACACTGCTCCAGCAGCATATTAAGTACCCTTTGACGAGACACAGAGGTCATATGAGGGAGAAACATTCACTGTCAATTCCCTTTGTCTTTTGACTTTTTTCTGTCTTCCTGCCCAATCCCCTCCCTTCCTCCAGCCCTCCCTTCCCTGCAGCCCACAGTGACAGATGGGCAGGGCAGTGGGGAGCAGGAGTCTTTCGGTTCCTTTCTCTCCAACCTCAAGCCCAGAGTATGGGAACACTACACAGGGAGTCATAAAAAAAGTTCTTTCTCGTAGCATGTTTCAGGGTTTTTTCCAGTGACATCATGGGCCATCTGGATTTGAAGACAGCAGCTTTACCCAGAACACACACAAGCCCTCTCCCCTGCCAGGCCCTGCAGGCCTTCCCTCTAGGATCAGGAACACTATAAATGTCCTGTAAAACTGTCTCTTTAATTGCCTCCTCAGAAGCAATCTGAGGAAGATGGCCATTCCCTCCTGTAGTCCCACGTACTGCAGATAAAATGAATTCTCTGCATGCACGGAGGCCTCCGAGGAGGTGGTGAGAAGTGAGGTTTGGAAGATTTTGCAAAATTATCACACTGTCTCCTGCTGAGAAGAAGGAAGCCATTTTCTACAGGAAACTGAATTTAACTCTTAAGAGCGTGAAGGATTTAGGTTAGATGTGCATATGTGTCTTTAACACTGAAATGTTTGGAGGATTCTATAAGAGAGGGGAAACAGCTGTTTCCAACAACAACAGAACTGAGGCTAGAGTCTCATGTTTTCCTAAATAAAGAGTTAGAAAATTAAGAAGTTCTTTCAGGGAAAGAAGGCATAAGTTTCCATTCTGTCTCTATACAATCTCTTCCGTGAACTAGAAAATATAAATCCTTTTCTCATATGAAGCAAGCCTCTGATCCAAAGAATTGGTTGGTCTCCCCCTCAAATATAACTCAATCTCTACTTCTTCATCTCTGGGACCTTAATCCATCTGTCCCCCTTCACCCCTGGACCCTGTCATTTCCCACATGAGTAATGCAAATATCTTCCTAATTGGTCTCCAGGTTTCTACTTCAATTCGTCCTCCACACACAAGCCAGAAAAGTTTTCTTTTTCTTTAATCTGTGGCTGAGATGTAATTCAATGGTAGAGTATTCGCTTAACATGCATAAGATCCTGAGTCCAGTCTCTAACACTAGAAAAAAAAATCAGACAACAGTCATCCTCCATGTCCATGGGAGATTGGCTCTCTGGACCAGTATATACCAAAATCCACAGATACTCAAAGTCCCTTATGTAAAAATGGCTTAGTACTTTCACATCCTCCTGTATTCTTTAAATCATCCCTAGGTTATCAAATACACTGAAAATGCTATGTAAACAGTTGTTAAACTCCACTTTTTAGAAATTAGTTTTTTAAAAAAAGCATGTCCATACATTTTTTTCAAATATTTTTGATCATGGTTGGTAGAATCCACAGATATGGAACCCATGGACACAGATCTGCAGCATGTTTGGAATCAAATTGGACCACAATGTGAGATGGAGAAAAGAGGAATCTTAAGGAATCAGTACCATTTACCAAAAATGTAATAAATAGTATTTGTTCATGAATGCATCATGCAAACAAAGGTGGGTGTCCAGACATTACATGCACTGGGCCTATTGGAGCAGAATTTATTATGGAGATCTCAATAGACAAGTGCAGGGACAGCATGCAGAAATATCACAGGACCTGTATGCATTTCTCATGATTGCTTTAACAAATTATTGCAAGTATGGTGGCTTAAAACAATAGTTCTGAGCCAGGTGTGGTGGCACATGCCTGTAATCCAGTACTTGGGAGGCTGAGACAGGAGGAGTGAATGTTCAAGTACAGCCTCAACAATTTAGAGCCTCAACAACCTAGAGAGACTCTCTTTCAAAATAAAAATAAAAGCCGGGCATGGTGGTGCACACTTGTAATACCAGCATTTGGGAGGCTGAGACCGGAGGATACGGGTTCGCAGCCAGCCTCAGCTACCTAGTGAGGCACTCTGCAACTTAGTGAGACCCTGTTTCAAAATAAAGAATAAAAAATAGGGCTGAGGGTGTAGCTTGGAGGTAGAATGCCTCTGGGTTCCACCCCTAGTACCGCAAAAATAAATAAATAAATAAAAGTAAAATAGGTCTGGGGTGTAGCTCAGAGGTAAAATGCCCCTGGGTTCAATCTCCAGTACCAGAATAAAAATAAAAAACAAAAAATAAACAACAACAAGACAATAGCAATAGTTCTGGAGTCCAATCAGTATCACTGGCCAAAATGAAGTTGTTGGCAGGGGGTCCTCTCCACTGGCTCAAAGGTAGAGTCTGCTCCTGGCCTTGTTCAGGCTCTGCAGGCTGCCCTCAGTTCTTGTCTCCTGGCTGCATCACCGCTGTGTCTGCTGCCTGTTCACACTGTCTTCTCCTTCTCTCTGTCATATGGGGCTGAGATCAAGGCCTTGCAGTTGAATCTTTTATTACAGAGCAGAGGTAATGCCACTGGGCATGAGAACAAAGAGAGTGAGTCTTTTCAGCGTCTTGATTACTGTGGCACTGAGACAGCCTGCTGTTTACACTGCTATCATGAGGTGCTTCTTGAAACACTCTGCCTAGCAACTGTCCATGCTAGGTGAGTTTTCTGTATCTCTACCTACCTTCTCTCCTCTGACGAACACATCCTAAGATGTCTTCCAATGAGGGATGATCTTGTATAATTCTCTCCCCTTGAATGTAGTGCAGTCAATGGCTTGCTTTTAGCTTACAGAATATAGCAAAAATGGTGGGAGACTTATTCTGCTGATTACATTATTTTTGTTGTTATTTGTTTGTTTTGGTACTGGGGATCGAACCCAGGGGCATTCTACCTCTGAGCTATACCCCCAGCTTTTTTTTTAATTTTGAAACAAGGTCTTGCTAAGTTGCTGAGGGTATCACTAGGTTGCTAAAGCTGGCCTTAAACCTGTGATCCTTGTGTCTCAGCCTACCAAGTACTGGGATGACAGGCATGCATCACCATACCTGGCCTATGTTATTATTATTTTATCATAATTATTTTTTATGCAAGAGTCCATCTGAGCAGACCCAAAGAGAGAGATTCCTCCACCAACTTTGAAAAACTAAGTAACTGTAATGTTGGAGAGTCTGTGATGTAACCACATATCTAGGGATAGCAAGTGGTTTTCAGGAACTGAAAGCAACCTCCCAGATGATAAGATTCTGCCTAGCAACTGTCCATGCTATCTATCTCTACCTATCCTTCTCTCCTCTGATGAACACATCCTAAGATGTCTTTCATCCCATTGTTCCAACCAGAGCAACTGAATTGTGCCAACAACCAGGTGAATTCCAAATAGCACCTGGAGGTCCAGCAGGGAGTGTAGCCTCCTGAGATCCTGAGAAGGACTTTGCTAAGCCTTGTCTGGACTCCTAACTCATAGACTCAGCACCATAATAAGTACAGCTTGTTCTGAACTGCTACAGGCTGGGGAATTAGTTACGTAACAATAGAAAACTAAAGCGCTTCCTTTTGAGCTGTGTCCAATCTGCTCACTAGTTCTTTTTGACTCCATCTCTTCCTTTTCTACCCAGAACCTTACTCCGTTAATGATCCTCTCATTTTTCCTTTACATTCCCTATCAAATTGCAATTACACTCTTGACACAAATATCCTCACCCTTCACCAACTGATTAATTTTTCTGCTTAAATGTATACCTACAAAACAAAACAAAATTTTCGTGAACTCTTTGTTTTCTTCTGGGAAGAAGCTGGCATTGTATTCCCCCTTTTCTGGAAAATCACATTATTGAAAGAGGCACCTCCCCCTTTCTCATCCCCATTCACTGCTCACCCATTGCAGTCTAGCTTCTGCTCTTGGGGAAAGGAATTCCAGGCACACCCAGCAGGCTGCCTAATGATTAATGTGTGGTTGTCCCTTATTGGTCTTCGACCAAAAGCTCCAAAATGAACTCGCAATGAACTAAAAACCTTGTTATTAGATACTTATTGTAAACTAGATATTTTCAAAACAAATGAATCTAAGATGAAATGGCTTAAAATGATAAACATTCATTATCTCACAATTTCTCCAGGACAGGGATATGAGCAGGCATATGGGCAGCGCTTTTTCAAGGTCTCTCACAAGGTTGTCACTGAGGTGTTGGCTGGGGCTGCAATTGTCTTTTGGTGGGAAGGATCTGGTGCAAGCATCTCAGAAGACCCACTTCCAAGCTCACTCATGCAGACTAACAGACTGAACTTCTCATTGGCTACTGGCTAGACATAGCAGGTTCTTGTAATGTGGACCTCTCAGTTAGGCTGCTCACCACATGACAGTGGACTTCACTCAGTGTGAGTGGGTTAGCAGAGAGAGAATGAGCAGCCGGCCAGGAGTCACAGTCGTATTATAAACTTATCCTAGAAGTGACATCTCATTGCTTCTGCCATTGATGGGTCTGGCCCTCACTCAGGGAAAAGAAGCAAGAATACCAGGAAGCAGAGATCTTTGGGAAGTATTGCAGAGGCTGTCTACCACAGACCTCACCTGACCTTCCTTCAGCAGTCCCTTTCTCTACTTATAGAAGCATGGTCCTTCCATTCGACCCACCCAGGACCTTGAGGACAATCTTGGGTTTTGCCTTTCCCCACTCTACCCCCAACACCATTTGATTTCATAATCAAAAGAAATTATATTTTTAAAATATCCCTTGGAATTATCACTCCTTTCAATTTTCACACCTATGCTAATAAGGTGTCAGCTATCGTGTGTGTGTGTGTGTGTGTGTGTGTGTGTGTGTGTGTGTGTTCTTACCTTATACCTCTAGCCTGTGAGCACCATCAGGACAGGGGCTTACCTGTGTCTATTTATGGATCCACCCCCACTGCTCAGATCAGTATTTGGGACATAGTAGACATTCCACAAATATTGTTAAGTATGAAGGAATGAATTTCAGATATATTTTCAGACCATTTACATACATTATTTCTGATTCCTTACAACCCCGTGAAAGTAGGCATTCCCACCATTTTGTAAACGAGGAACTGAGGCTTAGGATGTTAATTTGCAAGGTTTTATGTACTCCATAAGAACTTAAGTAGCGAAATATTTACGGGGCCTTATTAAATGAAAGCACTCTATCCATGCAGCGTGTCATTACCGCTTGCTCTTGTTTTGAGCTTTCTGTCTTCTCGGCCTTCTCCCAGGTCACTCATGCATCACGTGGAGACAGGAGGAAGCACAGTTCCGAGAAAAGGAGAGAAAGTAATAATATTAAATGGCTGCCAAGGGATGTGAGAGCAATGGATTCGGCAGGCTGTGCCGGGCCAGCTCACCAGGGTGGCCCTTCCCTAGCTGGGATGCCGGGCCCACCACATGCTCCTTTAGGGCCTGGGAGAGGCGATGACACAATTTAGTGTTGGTGTTCTGCCTCATCGCAGACATGGCACCATCATCAGTCATCTCCGGGAGCAGCCGCAGAGCAGGAAGAAATCATGTCAGGCAGCAGAAGAGTCTCTCAGCACAGCACTCCATGCTCAGGGCGCAGAGGGCGGGTATTGACATCCCGCTCCACCCTCCAAGGACAACAGGCTACAGATGCTGGGCCCATGTTGTCCTCCCCTAGCCCTGGAGGAAGCAGCCCTGGCAAGGTGACCCTGGCTTTATTCAATGGCTTCCAACTTGTGAAATTGGTTTCTTTAATTATGGGGATTCTTACGTCACAATCCCCATAATTAATCCTGAAGAAGGCAGGGCAGCTATAATTATTTTCATCTGACAGATGAAGATTCTGAGATTCTGCAAGTTAAAGATTTGTTCAGGAAACTGATTAATATGGAGTTAAATGTCCTGAATGCATCCTTCCACATGCTTTGGTGTGCACTGGCTTTTTCTTTTTCTTTTTAGAACTGGGTATTGATCCCAGGGGCATTCTACCTCTGAGCTACACACCTAGCCCTTTTTATTTTGATTTGGAGACCGGGTCTCTTTAAGTTGTGAGGGTCTCACTAAGTTACTGAGGTTGGTCTCGAACCTGTGATCCTCTTCTCTCAGCCTCCCAAATACAGGGATTACAGGTGTGCACTACCACTCCTAGCTATGTGTACTGTCTTATGAGCTGGTCAAAATAAAGATGTCAGGAATTATTGCCATCCCCATTTTACAGATGTAGGGGTTAGAACTAATGTGTCTTGATGCTAGTGTATGGTAGAGCTAGATTGGGTATAGTTAAGGGGATAAATTTGGTATAGTGAAGGGTCATGGCTGTTAGTATAGGATAGAGCTAGATTGGGAATGCGAGTCTTTCAATTTTCTAAGCCCAGATTCTTTAAAGTAAGCAAATGATATACTTAGAGTAAGCTTGGAGCTAGTTCCAAGAAGGTTGACATAAGAGAGAGAGAGAGTAGAAGAACTAAGAAAATGAGGAGTAGGGGAAGGATTAGAGAGAAGGACATAGTATTAGGAAGGGAGAGGTGAGTGAATCATTTAGGAATGTGTTGGAATCCCCCAAAAGCATTCTACATTTTGGATTTAAGCTCTCTAGCAGCAACGGGATGGATGACACTCCCCAGACAAAAAATGAAGAAAGTCGATTGTGCACTGTTCAGGCCCTGACTGGTGAAATCTCAGAGGGATCTCAGGCCCCAAAGGGTCCCCGTGGATCCGAAGACATGGTAGCAACTTTGCCAAACAATCTCTGAAATATGCAAAATGGAATGTACCTCAGGTCCACTGCATGCTCAGCCCAAGGGAGGCAAGCAGTGGGCAATTACACAGTGCCTGTTTTTACCAGATAGCCGAAGTTCTAACTCTGCCCTTGTTTCATCCTAACAACACTTTGTGTTATTGTTTAAATCACACCCAAGAAAAGCCTGCAGGGAGAGACATTATTTTGTTTTCAGACCTTTTTAAACCCCAGGGAAGACAGAGAGAAACTTGTTCAGACTCCTCGGCCCTAAACCGTAAGTGTGAAAATAAAACAGCAGGTCTAAATATGAGCTCGTGCTCCCAGCTAAGCAAAGGCCAAAGTGAAAGTTTTAAAGTCCAATTTCTCAGTGAACTACAGCTAAAAAACGCCCCAGCGGATGATTTGAAACTCTTCAGAACTATTTGCTGCAGCTGGAAATCAAGTCTTAGAAGTTGTAGCTTGTGCTTGGGATGATGTAAGAATGCTTGACCCACCTGGCCAGTGCAGCTCAACTTTCTTTTTCTTTTTTTTTATACTGAGGATCAAACCCAAAGGTATTGTACCTACAAGCTATATCCCTAGTCCTTTTTATTTTGAAACAAGGTCTTGCTAAGTTGATGAGGGCCTCACTAAGTTGCTGAGGCTAATCTTGAACCTGTGATCCTCCTGTCTCAGCCTCCCAAGTACTGGGATTATAGGCATGCACCACCATGCTAGCTCAGCTTCTATCCCTAAGGGACCCCAAAGACTCTGCTTTAATTCACTGTCCCAACTCTTGGGAGTGAAAGATGAAGCCCTGCCCCTATTGCCCCTATTGAGATGTGGGCTCTTTATACAGTCCAAAGTCACACAGCAAATCCATAGGAGAACTCAGGCCAGATCTCTCCTTCCCAGTTCATACTCCAGCCACAATGAGTCCAAAGCTGGACTATATCACCCAAGAAGGGAAAAATGTCAACTCCATTCTCACATAAGCATCTCTCTCAGGACACTATTTTGTTTATTATCCCTTTTGTTTTTTTCTGGACAAAGCTATGTGGCCAATAATGATTTTGCTCACTTCCTGACCATCAGTAACATGCTGCAGTTCCCAGGAGGAACTGTTACCAGGGAAGGAAGCATTGACCAGATAACCCAGATCTAAGGAACACAAATTTTCTGCATTATTTGGACCTCCCTCATTCTGGAAGGGCTGAAGGCTTTGGCTAAATGTTATGTGTAGAACTCTCCCCTCCAAAGACATTTTAGTAGTTGGTATAATAGTCAAGGGTCGTATGTTTTCACTCATCTGTGGAAGCTAGAGAGAAACTGAGAAACAAAGAGGATTTCAGATAAATGAGAGGAGACACTAGTAGAATAGGGAAGAAACAGGGAAATCTGATGGTGGAAACAATTCCACTAATCCTTTGTTAGCACATAAAGTTATCTGTATCAATGTAAATATTATCTATGGTGGGGTCAGGGGGAGTGGGGAGAGACCTGGAGGGAAAAACACAATGAATGCTGTGCACGTGTGTTTGTGTCACTCTGAACCTCACTACAATGTATACTTATAACGCATCCATTTAAAAAAATAGAACTTTTGGCACATATTTGAAGAAAAGGAGAATCACAGAGTGATGGAGTAGGGTAGAAGTGTGCTTTCATACATGAGAGGATGGCTTCGGGCACTGGTGACGGTCAAGGTACCTCAAAAGGCCAGTGTACTTGTCTCCTCTCCAGTAATTCAAGTGAGGCCAGAGAGATGATGCCTGTACCTGTTGCTCTTGAGTGGGCGGGAAACCCAGGAATCAAATTCTACCAATTCAACCCAGGAATACCAGTCTATCAGTTCAGTCAATTCTACCAATAAGCAGAAACCCAGGAATCACATTGAGATAGTCTGGTTTCAAAACCATGATGGAAGACTAAAATTATTTTTATGCTTGGGTAAATAAAGTAGAAGGGGTACTGTGAATAAGTTATAATTTAAGTCACTATGACATCAAATGTTTGGATATACTGAAAATCAAAAGTACCATAACTGGACAGTGAGCAGGAAAGGGTCAGTGAAATGTTTGAAAATTAGGAAGAATATTTAGATAGGTCCTGTGCTGAGTAGCTTTACTATTAGCTCATAGGTTTCTCTTGGTGCTATTGTTTAGATCTTCAATGTCCCACAAAGGAGGAGGCTTGTTCATGGGGTGGAGCTATTGGGAGGTTGTGGAACATTTAAGAGTGGGGCTTAGTGGAAGGCTTTTAGGTGTGCCCTCGAGGGGGATCCTAGGACCCCACCCCTTCCTCTTTCTTTCACTTCCTAGCCATGAGGTGAGTGGTTTCGTGCTCTGTGTACAACCTCGCCATGATGCCAGGCTTTCCGATGGGCCCAGAATCAAGGAGGACAGCTGACCATGGACTGAAGTGTCCAAAACTGTGAGCCAAAAAGCTCTTTTCCCATTAGAAGTTTATTATCTCAGTTATTTGTTATGATGATGGGAAGCTGACTATCGATCAGGTAAGTAACAGAATGCAGTGATTAAAAGACTGAGCTCTAGAGTAGACAAGTCCATATTCAACCTAGCTGGAACTGGTTATGTGGACTTGTTAAAATGTTTTATACTTCATTTCTATATCTGTAAATTAGATCAGGGAGGCAATTATTTCCTGTGGGATACATGTAAGTCTCTAAGCAAAGCACCCAAAGAGTAGTATCAATAACCAAGTGTTGTTATTATTAGTGAGCTTTCATTGATGATGGCACCCGAGTCAGCAAATGAATAAATGTCACTCATATTTACTGCCTGATACTTGTGTGTCTGTGAAGTTTTGGGATAGAAATTATGTCATTAATAGATGTAAGTATTCTACAGAGAGACAGAATTCTTTACCAGCTGTCTTATTAGTTTGGACATGTTGGTAATGCCAAAGCAGTGTGTGTGTGTGTGTGTGTGTGTGTGTGTGTGTGTGTGTGTGATGCAGCAACAGTGGGTGAATGGTATACACCTCAATCATAACTTTTTAGTACACATTTTAGTGGCATTTCTGCCTCTTTTTTTTTTTTTTTTTTTGCTGACTACCTATAAAAGTTATGGCCTACCCTCCTTAGTAAGAGGACTCCAAAGCTCCAGGATAATAGTCCTGACTGGTCATGTCCCAGGATTATAAGTCTGTTTGTGGAGTCATTTTCCCCCCCTGTGGTACTGGCGATAGAACCCAGGGGCATTCTGCCTCCGAGCTAGACTGCCCAGCCCTTTTTAAAATTTTTGTTTTGAATCAACGTCTTACTAGGTTGCTGCGTCTCCCTACACTGCTGAAGCTGTCCTGTTACCTGCGATCCTCCTGGTCTCAGCCTCCCAAGTACTGGAATTATAAGTGTTCACCACCACTCCCAGCTTGTGAAGTCATTACTAATCATTAAAACTTAAATATCAAGCTGGGCTCAGTGGCACATGCCTGCAATTCAGTACTTAGGAGGCTGAGACAGAAGGATCCCAGGATCCAAGCCAGCCTCAGCAACTTAATGAAACCCTCAATAACTTAGCGAGACTCTATTTCAAAACAAAATGTAAATAGAGCATGGTACACTCCTATAATCCCAGGACTTGGGAGGCTGAGACAGGAGTATCTCAGGTTTGAGGCGAGCTTCAGCAAATAGCGAGACTCTCATCAACCTAGCAAGACCTTGTTTCAAGATAAAAATAAAAAAGAACTGAGGATGTAACTCAGAAGTAGAATGCCTCTGGGCTCAGTCCTCAGTACCAAAATAAATAAATAGTAAATAAATAAATAAATAAATAAATAAATAAATAAATAAATAAATAAATAAATGGGGCTGAGGGTGTAGTTCAAAGGTAGAATGCCCCTGGGTTTAATCCTCAGTACCAAAAACAAAAAGTTAAACAAACAAAAACCACCAGAACTTCCTTTCCATGACTCAATGACAGTGCTTTTTAATTTGTCAAAAATGTCATGAAATAGGTTCATTTATATAGGAAATGAGGGGCTGGAATGTAGCTCAGTGGCAACACGCTCACTTTGCAAGCACAATGCCCTGAGTTCGATCCCCAGTGCCAAAAAGAAAAAAAAAATTGAAAAAATAATCAAGCTAGATAGGAAATGAAGACAGAGCCCAGATTGCTTTCTGTGGTACACAGCCCTGGGCTGAAGGATCACCAGGGTTAAATAGAGAGCCATTGAGGAAGCATGGAAATGCTGCTGGGTACCTGCATGAAAGGAGTCCAGGATGAGGAGTGAATGGGGAACAAGCCCTGAAGAAATACCCTCCCATCACTTGTCCTAGGCTGGCTTCCTTGATAGGGGTGAGTGTCCAAGGTGCTGATCTTTATGTAGAAGAGTGTAAGTGAGGAGCCGAGTACGTGAAAACTTTAATACTTGCTGGTACACCTTCCATTGCCAATACTTGGAAGCAACTTGAATTTTGCAGAAATTTATTCATTCTTTCATGTTTTCTTCCTTAGTTAATTCAAGTAAATCACTGGGGTCACAGGTCTCATCATTGACTCTAGTTTCCTTACTTCTCTCAATCAATAAAACATAAGATTCAATAGATTCAGTAGGCTCTACCATGGATATGCTCATTGACTGTGTCACAGCCACTTCAGCCACAAACCCTGACACCACATTTTCAACCTCTAAAACTCATTAATTATGATACCTTCCATTTTAAAATAGTCAACATCTTGAAAACCTGGTAGATAAAATATGAACCTCTTATATGGATCTCTGAAGTTCAAATTTTGTCTTTCAGCTGACATTTCCAACTCTAAGCAGCAGCTACCAGGGGTTCCATTTTCCTGAACCTACTGAATGTCCCTTCATGTCTGTGCCTCGGTTATCCCTAGAGCCTGGAGTGTCCTTCCTATCTTGTTTTCTTCCTCTCTCTTCTGAAGGGATGAACCCACTACTCAAAGTGGTGAAACAAATA
Organism: Graphiurus murinus; assembly: GCA_004027655.1. Lineage (NCBI taxonomy): Eukaryota > Metazoa > Chordata > Mammalia > Rodentia > Gliridae > Graphiurus > Graphiurus murinus. The sequence goes on along the minus strand of PVLC010023961.1, from coordinate 8,922 downwards.
AACTAACCATGCTGAATTTATTGCTTAGTCAAGTAAAGGCGATCTGTGCTGCTCAGTCAGTTTCTCCATGCAGGGAAGACAGTTGATCTTGTCTACTTATTTTTAAGAAGCATCGTGTTCAGAGATTGGGAGGGTTTCAGAGTTCTGATTGTACTGTTATCAAAGATTGCTTATTTGAGAAAGACTATTGATGGATTGGCACTTGGAATTATATTTCTGGAATGAATCAATTCCTGATTGGCTGATCTTCAGAAGCAAGGAGCTGCCACTAATTGGTTGGCTTACAGAAGTGTGTTCACTAAAACAGTTGCCTTTGATTTGATTCTACCACTGATCAATACTCCCAGGCCTTATTATTATTATTTTTGAGACAGGGTCTTACTAAGTTGCCCTGACTGGCCTCCAACTTGTGATCCTCCTTTTCAGCCTCCCAAGTACAAACTACATTTATTTATTTATTTACTTATTTATTTATTTATTTATTTATTTATTTATTTATTTATTTATTTATTTATTGTACTGGAGATTGAACCCAGGGGCATTTCTACCTCTGAGATACACCCCCAGCCCTATTTTATTTTTTACTTTGAAATAGGGTCTTACTAAGTTGTGGAGGGCCTTGATAAATTGCCCAGGTTGGCTGTGAACCTGTGATCCTCCTGGCTCAGTCTCCCAAGTGCTGGGATTACAAGCATTCACCACCACACCTGAATAACTTTTTGATATTTTTAAAACCAATACTTATGGTTCTGTGGCTGTGAAATGTGGATTAGGTAGGTTTAAAACTTTTTTTAGTGGATACTGCTTACCCTGGCTATAGAACATTTCTTCTAAAAGTATGAGAGTTTAATTCTTCTTTCACTCACCTTTAGGTGCTCCCTCAATGAAACTTTCAGGAAAGGCATCAAGGACAGTCCATATTTTTGCCACAGCTGTTGTTTCTCCTTGAAGATGTACTTTGTTTGCAGATATCTGAATTTCAATCAAGTGTTAAGTAATATTTTCATCCTCTTTGATTTTGTTATTTGGTTTTAAGCCTCTGGAAAACACATATGGAACAATTGTGCAACAAAAAATATGTATATTAGAAGGAACGGATAAGTACTTCCAAATAATAAATCAAGGTGTTCCAAACTTTACTTGGGTCTTCCATAGAGAGTTAGGTTGTCTTTTATTTTAGCTTTAATACAGATTGCTCCATTAAATCAAGACTGTTAATCCAGGTACAACATTAACTATTAGAAACAGTACTGATTTCCTCTGATTGTCCAAAAGAAAATCTAAGGCTATTTTATTTTCCATAATTATCTGGGCAAAGGAATTTTAAAAGATCAGTGATGTACCCAGGAATACAGTCAAATTATTTACTATGGCAGCTAAAGCAAATAATTTATTTTTAATTAGTACCTTAAGTTTCTAGCTTCTATGGATTTGAACATTACTGCTAGGAACTTTCACCAATTATCACACATTTTTATGGTAAGTTTTTTATCCACACAGAAATGTTTTAAGAAACACAATGGTAGGTTGAAGGTACTAAGGAATCATAAACTAGAAATGATCTAACTGTGTGTCACAGACTAAGTAGCCTTGGTCCTGAGCTGGCACAGAAGATGTGGATTTCTTCATGAGAAAAAGAACTTAGGTACTTCAGAGAGGCATAGTCAATATGAAGGGGGCTATAAATATATTGTCTCTAGCTGTCCTCATGACAAATATTTACTGTTGCAATCCCAAAATATATGAATCATCTTCTATTACAAAGAAAATTTACTTAACTTGTATGTAGTCTCTAAGAAATACCATTTATAAGGTCCCTGTAACATATTTTTACACTGTCTTTCAAAATGGTTGTATTAGCAGTTACCCAGATGACTTAAGTTATAGAGTGGTATCTGAGAAAACGTGATAGGCTGAGGTAGAAATATGTAAGTTAAACTAGTAAAGAGGACAGTGTGATTAAAACAGAAATGGGTAAAAGCATTCACAGAGTTTGAAAATCAGTGCTTCAAGAGTCTAGATCAAAAGTTAACAAAGTATGACCTATTATAAAATGCTATTAGGACACAGCCATGATCAATTTGTGTATGTATACTCTATGGCTGCTTTTGTACTAAAATGCAAGAATTAAGTAGTTTTGGTGGAAACTTTATGGACTGAAAAGCCTACAATATTTACTATCTAATCCTTTAGAAAAATTTTGTTGACCCCTGTTCTAGTCTAACTGTCCCAATGATTGTGAGTGAAAGCTATCTACTGAGTGTAGTCATCAACTTGTTCTAAATATATTAGGTTAATAGTAAATTTCAATGGAACATCTGATAGCAGGGTTCTATATAACCTAACTTGAAGGTCCCAGCTCCTCCAATGCAGAGTTTGGGTTCCTGGGATCTAGAACAGTATCTGATACATTGGAAGCAGGCAAAAGATGGATGTTAAATTGCTTTGGATTTCTGCTATGAGGATATAGAGACAATACAGATCAGAGCTTTAATCTAGTAATCATATGGGACAAAAGTATAAAAAATAACTCTAATACAAGACCAAAACTCATAAATATAATAAGTAGGTTACAGATCAAGCAGTATGAGGATCCTAAAAGCAGGAAGAGTTGAGAGAGGCCTTGAAGAGCTGAGAGGAAAAGCATTTCTGGCAAGTGGACCATGATGAGGACAAGATGGGGTCCAAGAGCAGAGGGCACTTCTGGCCGATCATGGGAGATCCTTTGTATACTAGTATATGAAATACCTAGTAAGAATCATGAAAAGGTCTAGGGAAAATGAATTAATGTTGTTCTGGGGTTGGATTTACACAGTGGTGTGCTAGAGTTGGCTTACAACGGTTCCTGAGAGCTAATCGTTAAATACTAAAGAATCTTGTAAACTGGCTGTTAAATCTTTGGTAGCTTGGATTTAGCCATCAAGAGAGTATTTATACTACTGAAATCTTAAAATGCTACACATGGAATGAGGAAGGGACAAAGTCCAAGCAGGAGCTAAGCAGATGAGCTTAACCTTGCAGATGAGCTCAAACCCCAGTGTTTTTGGAAAGGGGTCTAATTTAAACAGTCTCTTGTGGAGAGTTCTCACAACCCTAATTTATGGCACCAGGCAGGGCAGAAAATGTGTATGTAGCTCAAAACCAAGATAAATACCTTTGGTTTTAATTATTTAATTTCCCAGGACAGGGATCAGGAGAGTTTGTTTAACAAGAGCCTAGGTAGTTCTTAGTATAAAACAAATTTGGGGACGTATGAGCTGATGTATGTGAAAGCACCTCACAGTGCAATGAGACAAAATTGGAGGAAAAAAATTAGTTGACAAAATGAGCTATCTAACGACTAAGTACTATTCGGCAAGCCATCAGAGTTCCATGACTCCATCTTCCTCTTATGTTTTTAAGGGAAAAATATTAATACTTGTTACCTTCCAGGAGGTGGGGGAGGCTTAGAGTCTGTCACTGGAACATACTTGGAGCTTCATGGAAGGTAGGTAAGTGCTGTGCAAACACCAGCTGCTAGGTTTATTGGTTCACTGGAGGCAGGCAGGGAAGGTTGGGAAATGTTTGTATCAGAGAGCTACAATCTGAGAGAGAATTGTGTGCACAAATTGTAGCTGGAAGAGATGAGACACTGCTGAGGTATATGCAGTAGGGAAGGGCCCTGCAGCTGAATCTCAGAGCTCCAGGGGCCAGGCAACGAAGCAGGCAGAGCCATCGTGGTGGGCAGTAGGTCTCGTCCCACTGACAAATGCTCGCAGGAAGAAAGGATGCTTGATTTTTCCTGGTGAAGTAATCTAGTTCCCAGGAAGAGGATCATTTTTTATGGCCCGGAACACCTCACTGACAGTTCTTTCTGGGGAGTCCTGAAGAGGGATGAGGCTGAGAGGCCGGCATTCTAGGTCTTTCATCCTTCTCCATCAGCAGCACATGATAGAGTTCACAGAGTGGAGCCTCTGCCCAGGCTGTGTGAGGACAGCCTACCACAAGTTCCACAAGGATAGCTCTTTGCTTCAAGGGAGTTCTGAGAAGATCTGCCCTTGGGGAGAAAGTCTACTCAGAGCAAGTGCTAATCATGCTGCTCAGGACACAAACACTCCTTTCTCTCTGGCAACTTCATTGTTCCTCACTTGTCTCCAAAGTCAACTAAAACCCTGTCTTAGTCCATTCTGGTTTCTCTCATGAAATGCTATAATCTGGGTAGCTTATAAACTCCATTTATGTCTCATAGATCTGGAGGCTGGAAAACCCAGATTTGATGTCAGTTAGGGCCAGCTTTCTGGTTCGTAGATGTTGCCTTCACACTGGGTCCTCATATGGTACAAGGACAAAAGCAACTCTCTGGGGTCCCTTTTTTGAGAGCACTAATCCTAATCTTGAAGACTCTGCCCCCATGATCTAATACCTCCTGCAGGCCCTACCTCCTAACACCATCACCTTGGGGTCAGGACTTCAGCATATGAGACCCAGGGGGACATACAAGCATTCACACCACAGCAGAACCTCTGCTTCTGAATGTCTTTTATGATTCTTCCTGACTACAGATCCTTCTTTTCCCTGAAGTTTGCTCAATACCTAGGATGAAATTCAATTTATAGGCCATGGAACAATTTTAAAACCATGGGCCTAGAGCCAACCTTTTTGATTTCATGGTCTTTTCTAAACTGTGAGTACGTCAGCCAAGAACATACTATTATTTGTGTGTGTGCAGTGGGGGGGGGCACTGGGGACAGAACCAGTACCTCTGAGCTAAACCCTGAGCCTTATTTTATTTTTATTTTGAAACGGGGTCTTGCTAAGTTGTTAAGACTGGCCTAGAACCTATGATCCTCTTATCTCAGCCCCCTGAAGTACTGGAATTACTGGGGTATGTGTTCTAACATGTCTGCCTTATTAAATCTTTTTTATACAATGTGTGTGTGTGTGTGTGTGTGTGTGTGTGTGTGTGTGTGTCTGTGTGTGTGTTATCTCATTTGGTTAAAAATAGGAACAGTTTTCTTTACTTCCCAGTGGCCATCTTCTAAAGTGATAGACTAATAAGGTTTATTCTTAATTATATGGGCAACAGGTATCAGGTAATTCAAAAGTGAGATGTTTAACACTTTAGTTATTTAATTCAGTCTGATACTAAATTAAGAACTTTTACTTTGGAAATTTCCATAAGCTTGAATAGTAGATAGGAGGTAGAGAATAGCTACAGAAACATGCTGTAGAGAGGATTCACAACTAAAAGGTGATTGGAAGTGTATGCTGACCATGGAAAAAGAATAGGATAAAAAATTCACCTGGATACCAAGAGTTAATAGCAAAAAGATGGTTTCTTTTGAGAATCTTATAATAATGAATAATTTTAGAATATAGGAAGTAATTCCTGTTCACTAGGAAAAATGTTTTACACATGACTCAGATTTTCCCAAAGGGTATTAAGTAGTACAATAAAAATCATTATTCAGAATTTATGATTATTTACCTATGAAATGGTCTAACAGTCACCTTTGTCTTTATTTATCATTAAAGAAAAATTTGAATACAAATGACATGTGATGGAAATATCACCTAGAAATATTTAAATTACTTGAGAAAATATTCTGTGGACATATCCAATTACATTTAAAAGTTTATTTTAAAATCATTTTAATATCTTATGTGTGCAAAGATCCTTAGGAATATAGATAACTGAAATAACTTTGTAACTTCTAATTTTATTAGAAAGAATACAATGTGTTCTTTGGAAGCTTCTACCATTCAGCCTTCTCACTATTCAAGTTCTTCTCCCCCGAATTAGTTTGTCTTTAATGTATTTGCCAGCTCTTCTCACACTCAGATCAGTATCATTGCAAATTGATCTGAAGTTGATAGAAATTAAGAAATAATTGCAATGGTGAAGATACAGTCATGCAGAGTATTGCCCTCCCTAGCCTAAGTATTCTTGAAATTTGTACCATTATTTCCTCTAAACTGATTTCACTGAGAACTGATTTCTCTCTGAGTTTTAGGGTAGTTGGTTTATGGGATTAGCATCATAACTTCAGGACTATGTGTGACCTCAAGCCCCTGTTCCTATTAAAGAATCAGTGAGTTCTGGGAATCCCTGTGGGGACTCCCATCAACCTTGACAGAGGCTCGTGATAAAGAGGGTGAAAAGAGAAGGGATGTAGATTTCATCATTGCCTAGAATTAGCCTGTGGAGGGGGACAGCTTACAGCAAGCCGCAAAGCAGAGGCACCGAGATCAAAGGCTGGGGGCCGTGCATCCAGGAAGCCTAGGACTGTGCAGGGAAGAAAGAGGAAAGCAGATGTTAAAATCAAAGAAAGTGAAAAACGTTTGGTAAATGGCTCTAAATGGGCCACAGGGGACGTCTTCATAGGAAGAGTTGAGAAGGGCCCTGACAGGTTCGGGAGATTAGTTGATTGCTTTTTTTTCCTCTTTTCTTCCTTTGCTCCTCACTCTTCTCCCACTACCCTTCTCCCCAAAGGGCTGGCAATTAATTGACTAAACCACAAGAGGTCCCGGGGTGGATGTTGACTTTCACCACTTTACCTTCCTCCTCGGTGGGTTGGGCTGAATATGGTGGCTACAGTGAAGAATGAGTCATGCCTTAAAAAGGAAAGCAAACTATTTTTGCAAGAGGAAGAAATATGGAAGTGGCATTCATGACCTAACAATTGATCCAGAAATCTTTCCTAGTCACCTGTAGAGTTCTTGTCACCCGTGGGATCTCTCCTCCAGGGCTCCCGGAGGTTAACTGGGAATGCCAGTGTGGAAGGGGATGCTGTCATCTAGTTTCAGCCTCTCTTTCTACCCCCTCTTCCTTTCTCTGCCCCTGAATATAATAATGAAAGGCAAAGGGTCCCAGTTTTGCAGCCGCATATACCCGAGTTAGAATCCCAGTATTTGGTAGCCATGTGACCTATAACCAGGTGCTTCACATTTGACTATGCTTGTACCCACCTACCTCGCAACCATGCTCTGAGATTAGAGACAACCCACAGAATATTGGTACGGTGTTGTGAGAATGCAGGCAGACAGACCTTGGGGGGGGTGACATGCCTGCTCTAAGTCTCCAAGTTTTTTTCTTCTGTCAAAGGAGAATAAAAAATACAACTTGCTTTACAGGATTACTAGATGGATTAAGGGCGTGATAGTGTAACACGGCAATTAAGGGTAGCAAGGCTCAAATGTGGGCTCCAACCTCACTGGCTATATGACTTTGTACAAAGTGTTAATCTCTTAGTGCGCAGGTTTCCTGGTCTATAGGATGGGGTGATAATGGCACATCATTTATAGGATTGTTACAAGTATTAAATTAGGTTTTATTCTTAACATACTAAGAATAGTGCCTGGTATACAGTAAGTGATATAAAAGTGCTTATTAAATTTAAAAAAGGGTAATAGTAAATAAAACACTTTAACCCAGTACCTAGTGCATAATCAGAACTTTAATATCAGCATTATTAACTAGGTATTATTAGATCGTGGCTTTGTTTTAATGTTAAATAACTTTTTACATGATTTTTTTTTGGCTAGGTTGATGAGAGTCTTACTACTTGAAGCTGTCCTCAAACCTGTGATCCTCCTGTCTCAGCCTCTCAAGTACTGGGATTACATGTGTGGGCCACCACACCTGGCTACCCACCCTCCTCATTTATTTATTTATTTATTTATTTATTTATTTATTTATTTATTTATTTATTTATTTATTTATTTATTAGTACTGGGGATTGAGCTCAGGGGCATTCTACCTCCGAGCTACATCCCCAGCCCTATTTTTTTTTTTTTTATTCTTTATTTTGAAACAGGGTCTCTGTAAGTTGCGGAATGCCTCACCTGGATCCTCCAGTCTCCGCCTCCCAAATGCTGGAATTACAAGTGTGCACCACCACGCTCACCCCTTCCTCTTTTATTTATTTTTATTTATTTATTTATTTTTAATTGGTGCATTGTAATCATACATCTTTGTTAGGTACAAGCTGGTAAAGGTAAAGGCATACATGCACACATTTCTCATTTAACCCTTCCCCAATTCCCACCCCACTCCCTCCTCCTCCCTCCTCTCAAGTTCAGTTTAGTGATTGACTTAGACGTGTTCATGAAAGTACATCATGATCATTAGGGTGTCCCTCCTCCCCCCATCACCTTCTGTTAAGTAAAATTCTTTGCTCACCTAAGGATTCTACTTCTTCCTCTGAAGTCCCTCTTATGTCCCATTTTCTCCCTAGCTTCCACATATTAGGGAGAGCATATGATTTTTTTACTTTTTGTGACTAACTAATCTCACTTAACATAATGTTTTCCAGTTGCATCCATTTCCCAGGAAATAATATGATTTTGTTCTTCTTTATGGCTGAGTAAAATTCCATTGTGTACATATCCCATAGTTTTGTAATCCATTCATCTATTGATGGACATCTTGGCTGGTTCCATAGTAGTTTGGCAATTGTAAATTGTACAGCTGTAAACATAGATACACATGCATTGGTCTGATAGTTTGGTTTCTATTCTTTTAGGTAGATACCCAGAAATGGTATTGCTGGATCATATGGTAGGTTCATTCCCATTCATCTGAGGATCCTCCATATTGTTTAAAAGATTTTTTTTTTAATTTTTTATTGTAGTAACTTGTGCAATATAGCATACATCTTTGTTAAGTACAAATTGTTAACAACATATTTGCACACAATTCTCATTTGACCCCTTCCCCGATTCCCTCCCCATTCCCTCCCCCTCCTTCCCCCTAAGTTTCACTTCAGTGAGTGACCTTGATATGATTGTGTAGGTACATCATGTGCTTTAGGGTGTCCCTCTGCCCCATGAATCCACTACAATTAAATCAATTTCTTTGCTTATCGAGGATCTCTCTTTTTCATCTAGAGACCCTCCTATGCCCCATCTTCTCCCTAGCATCCACATATTAGGGAGAACATA
>PVLC010023960.1:0-17127 GCA_004027655.1 Graphiurus murinus | reverse complement strand
CTTGTAATCCCAGTACTTGGGAGGCTGAGACAGGAGGATCACAAGTTCGCAGCCAGCCTCAGCAACTTGGTAAGGCCCACTGCAATTTAGTGAGACCCTGTTTCAAAATAAAAGAATAAAATTGGGCTGGGGGTGTATGTAGCTCAGAGGTAGAATGCCTCTGGGTTCCATCCCCAGTACCACACACACACACACACACACACAAAAAGTGTGAAGGCCCAAAGAGACATTCTCAAGCACCACAGTTTAGAACACCATCCCTCCCAAGCTAGAAGGAGCCTCATTGGGTATCTGCCCTAAAGTTCCCACATCCCACCAGTTAAAGGGGGGAAAAAAGGATGAAAATAAGTGAACTTCTTATAAAGCTAAATTATTTTCATTTATAGAATCAACTATACTTTGAGATTGTATAAACAAAATGGTGTGATAGTAGATGATAGAATTTTTGATAAAGCCTTTGTACTATTAGGAACAATCAAAGGAAAGCAATCCTTAGGTTAATTTTCCAATTAGAAAACAAACAAACAAAAAAAACACTTGTATGGGCCCATGAACCCATACATGTAGGAATCGCCACTCAGATTCTAACCCCCTCGTTTACATGTAGGGCCCAAGATGTACTGGGGACTCTCAGTGCCAAAGCTCCCCAGGGGCCAGGATCTCACAGCTCAGCCACCCTCGCTGTCCCCACTGTAAGACAGACATCAGGCTGCTGTCAACCAAAGCTCCCCTCTGGCAACAACAGTGTCCCCCAGATCAGGAGCCTGGTGTCCAGAGATAGTTCTGTATAAGTCACTGCATGGCCGAGGCAAATCCCAGGCCCTGTGTCTCTCCCTGTAAATGAAATGGTAAGTTAGTTCTGCACGGCCTCCCCGGGATCTGTGATGTGCAGGGTACTGATCATGGCTGCCAGGTGGTGTTCCCTCCCACCTGCTGAACCAGAGGCATCAGGGGAGGAGCCTACTTCTCCCTTCCCCTGGCTGGTTTGGAGGGCTTTCCCTTCCCTTTCTCAGCAGCTCCTCCCCAGCAGGTGTTCAGAGAACAATAAATAAGAAGGGTCAAGTGCATTTTTCTTAGAACCTTACATGATACAGTATATTAAGAGTTAATATGACACACGGATCCATTTAAGGGCTCTCTGAGCATCCCTGTTTGGCTGCATTAGTGACCAGCTGTGACACGGGAGCAGCTCCTAGCACATGCGAGTTGGGAGGGTGGACTGCACACTCTCTCAGGTCCTGCCTGATGCATGCTCCAGGGCTACTGTTTCCAACTTGATGTATTCTTTCTTCTTAACAAAATCAATATGCAATCATTGTATAACTGTTAGATGATATAGATAAGATATACTTAATATGTCTTAATCCAATGGCTTTAATTTTTTCACCTTTGTCAGTGAAATCCAGTGTAAATAAAAGCATTCTGCTGGAAGGCAGCTGGGGAGCCCTGTCTCTTAGTTACCCCATTCCTTTCTCCCATCCCAGCCCCTGACCAACTCTGGGGACTCTTCGGGCCCTGCAGAGCCTGGTCAAAACTTGCTCTCTTGAGCCAAATGCAGTGGTTTTTACAGATGGAATTACAGGCGCTCTGACAGGCTATAGGGTGGGACAGGACGCTGCGTGCGTGTGGGAACAGGGGCCTCTGATGCAGGCAGACCTGTCAGCCCCTCTCCCCCTTGTGGGCCTCCCCACCTGACACAGCCGCCACGGCTCCCCCAGCGAAAAGGGGGACCGGGCGAGTCAGTGGTCTAATTGCCTGCACAAAGCCACATGCTGGAAAGACTGGGGACTCCTCTGACTCCCACCAGATGATGGGAACTTTGGGGGACTTTTGACCAAATAAAAGCAGCTGATTATAAGCCATCACTTTGCATAGGTGGTCATCCCTAAGTTTGTGTGTCTGAGGGAGCTGGGAAAGGGAAGCAAATGAGAGGGGCCTGGGCCTCATCCTCTGACTTCATTAGAGTCTTATCTCCCTATAGGGCCCAGAGCCACGACTGGCTACCTGATGTGAGAAGGGCTACTAGAAGGTTAACATGACCCAGTTAGCGACTTGGTTCTTGGCTGGAATGATCTTCCTGAAGAAGTAACAATGAAGTAGGGGACAAATCAGTATCTGAAAAAAACAAACAAACTTCAATCTTGTTTGCCCAGCCCTGCAAATTGGATTGCTTCCCTCACTCTCTTCCCTCTGGGACCCATTCAGGAAGGTCAAAGTGGCATCAGTGGCTCACGAGAATGCCGTAACTTTTTCTAGAATCCAAAAATGCTGGGAGTTTAAGCTTTCTAGTCCCACTGGATTCCTGCTATGTGGCTTTAGGTGCTTCCAAAGACAGGGAGCTCATTGCTCCAGGAAATGACTGCTTCCGTGTCGGAGGGACTATGGCAATGATTCCTTCTTTATTTGTACTTTACTGATGTGGGCTGAAGTCTGTCCCCTGCGAGGTCCCCAAAAGGCAAGTCAGCCTTCAGTCCCCAGAGTTCATCCTGGTCTGTGGGAAGACACAAGTGCATCCCTCTTGTGTCCAGCCTCCGTCTCTATGCATCTGGGGTAAGGGCACTCCTCTTTATCTGTGTCCCTTGAAACGGTACGTGGAAACGCACCCCTTGGTGGCTCGCATCTATAATTTCTTCTGCCCTGTGGCATCCTATGTGGTGGGAGGCAGTGGCATTTCTGTTTTACTGATGGGTAACATATCGAGGCCCAGAGAGGAGGCGATTCTGGTGCCTGGCCAGTGAGAAGCAAAGCCAGGTTCTAACTTCACTCCCCCCTCTCCCCATGTGTTGCATGTTTCAATAACATGGTAAGCCTTAAGTGCTATAATCTACCCATGCTATAGAAAAACAGGGATGAGTACGACTACCTTCCACCGGGAGAATCAGGCAGGGCTTCCTGGAGGAGGTGGTGGTTGAGCTGGGAGAGGTTAGCAGAGAGAAGGGCAGGAACCGGCAAGCAGTGACAGACTGACCAAGTCCCCCTGGGACTGCAGGGTGCTTCCCCTCGGCACCAGCCGAGGCCCAAGCGCTGCCCAGCCAGCACAATGGGTGCCCGGAGCACTCAGACCTCCTTGTTCTACACCCAGGCTGCAGAGAGGGGCACTCCCGCCCCCAAACCCTCCTAGCACTCACATTCTTGGAGGCCCCAGGTCCCCGACTGGTGGCCTCCCACCTGGATCCTCTGCGACCCCATCACAAAGGGCCTGTGGAGCCAGTGTGGCCAGGATGCCGCACACCGGGAGGCTTCTCAGACCCAGACAGAAGGACGAGTGCTCCCCCGGGGCTGGGATTCTGTTTCCTCTTTTTCTGTTTCCACCACCAACTTTATTTTTAGTAATTTGCGAGCAATGAGGCCATTCATGTAGGAGCTGCTTGTGGCACCAGGTGTGCATCAGGGTCACCATGGGACAGATCCTTGACCTCCCCTTGCAGCCCCAGCCTGATTCCCTGCAGCCCTGCAGCCTCAGCCTGACTCCCTCTCTGCCCCATCAGCTTCTGGCCTCCGGGTGAGGCCACCCTTTGATCAAGTGAGGACTCTGGAGTAGGGAGGAAGGACCTTGGACATGGACTTCAGGCTCCTGGGCTTTACCTTACCTGGCCCTGTCCCCTCCTGCAAGCCCCTGACCACCCTGAGCACTGTCTTCCCCTCCTGCATGAGGGACTCAGAGCCTCAGAGCCCTGTCCTCCTTGAATGCCAGGGCCAGAGCCTGCACAAGCACAGAGAAAGCCACACTCTCTTGCCAGATTCAGAGCTATGGGAGACAAGACTGGGACTCAGTCAGCCCCCCAGCTTGCAGGTGTGGTGGGATCTCAAGCGAGTTCTTCCCTTGCTTTCTCCATCTATCTTAAGCTGGAGCTAATCCAGCCCCACCTGCCACAAGGGACTGTTGCAGGGGATCCTATGAAATAACCTGCAAAAATGCTTTGGTCCTCTTTAACTGGAAGATGTTTTAGGAACTTACATGTTTAGGGAAGTTCTTTCCCCATCTGAAGAAATCCACTGGAAATATGGGGTTTCTTAGGATTAGTTATTAAAGAGCTTGAGATGTGAGGATTAAATAAGATACATGTATGTGACAGGTATGGGGTAGACATGTATATTACAGCTCTTGAGGCAAGGGGAGTCTAGTAATACTACTACCAATGGCTAATACGTATTGAATACTGTATTAGCTCTTTAGCGGCCCTGTCTCCAACTTTTTAATTTATTTTTTATCTTTTTGGTACTGGAGATTGCACTCAGTAGTATTCTACCTCTGACCTACACCCAAATCCTTCTCTCTCTCTCTCTCTCTCTCTCTCTCTCTCTCTCTCTCTCTCTCTCATAGGGTCTCACTAAGTTGCTGAAAATCTTGCTAAGTTGCTGAGGCTAGCCTCAAACCTGCAATCCTCCTAAGTACTCAGCCTTCCAAGTAATGGGATTACAAGCACGCACCACTGCACCAGGCTCCTATCTCTGAGATCCTGGGGCTTAGAACGTCAACATATGAACCAGCAGGGACGCACTTAGCCTGTAGCCTGGCAAAAGAGACTCTGTAGATGTGATTAAATGCAAGACCTTGATTGATGGAACCTGAACTGCATAGGTGAACACAGTCCAATCCCAAGCGTCCTTCTAAGGGGAGGACAGGAGAGTCAGCAAGACGTGGAAGATGCTGGGCCACCAGCCATGAAGGTGGAGGGAGGAATGCAGGCAGCTGCTAGGAGCTAGAAAAGCAGATCCTCCCCTCAGCCTGTGGAGGGAACACAATCCTGCCGACACCTGGATGTTAAGACTTTTGGCCTCGGGGACTGTAAATTAACAAATCTGTGTTGTTTAAACCATTCTGTTCATGGGATTTCGTGGCAGCAATGATAGGTAACTAATACTAGTACCTGCAGGTATTATTTCAGGTGATCCTCACAATAACTCTGAAAGGGGTTACCGCTATCCCCATTTTGCCGATGGGGAAACTTAATGACTCTTTCCAGGGCTACCCAGCTAGTATTTGAGTTGACAGAAATGGGCTCCACGCCTCGACAGGCTGGCTCCAGAGCCTCCATACACTCTAAGGAGCAAGCAGTTGCTGACGAGACAGGACAACCAGGTCAATGGCAGAGTCCCAGAAGGCCTCTCCAGCCACCCCTGTCCCTCCACATCATGTTCAAGGCTGGTCACAGCCCAGCCTGCACACACATCATAGCTAGGATGACACAGGCGTCCCCATGGCATTTCACCCCTGCAGCAGGCTTTTACCCTCACACAGCACCAGGGAGGCTCCATTGCCAGAGACTCCGCAGCTCCAGGCAGGGGGAGCCTGGAACCTTCTGCCAACATGACCACTTTCGCCTCTGTGCCCTCTGATGCCTCTTGTTTCAAGCTCTGGCCCTCAGAGGTGCAGAGGATTTGAGTCCCAGATGTGTAGGAGTTGCAGGGTCGGAGGGGTCCCTCCGGTCTATCTGTCCAAAGCCCCAGTGCTCCCCCACCCCCACCAGGCCTCCCTTCTTCCCACATGTCGTCCAAAGCTACCTGTCCAGAGAGGCCCCGTCACCACCGACTCCCCAGAGCCAGTGTGTCTCCTGCCAAGGCCGCCCTCTGCCCGTCCTCCCGTGAAACATCTGTTTTCTATTTTTTGTCGGGAACAACTTGTCCCAGAAGCCCAGGGCAGTGGGGCGAGGCGGGGGTGGGCCTCTGCAGGGCTGCGCTCTGTGTCCCAAGCCAACTGTGCTCATTAAGCCCTCTGCTTATTTTACTTTTAGAGAGGAATAACTAGTGTGGCTTTGCGTCTTCTCAGGCCAAAAAACCTCCGCCCACCCTTCCTTTTATCCCTTCACCCCACCAGATCGTTCTTTCAAAACAAAATAATGAAACGCTTGTAAAACCAAAGTTATGATCTGCACGCAGTAAAAGTGGCTCATTTTAAGAGTACAATTTGAGGAAACTTGGTTAATGTAATAAATGTGTGACCAGTACTACAGTCAGGATGGCAAATGTTTCTGCCCTGGAAGAAGCTGTTTGTGCCCCTGTATAGATTGTCCCCTCCTCACCTGCAAGGCTGCCAATCTACTTGCGATCACTATAGTATTGCCTTGTCTAGAATCTCTTAAGAATGGAATCATGGAGCCAGATGTGGTGGTGCACGCTGGTAACCCCAGCTACTTGGGAGGCAGGGGCAGGAGGACCACAAGGTCGAGGCCAGCCTGGGTAATTTAGCAAAACCCTAATAATAATTACTACTACTACTACTATTAATAATAATAATAATAGTAATGATGATGATGGTGGCTGGGGGTGTAGTTCAGTGGTAGAGAACCCCTGGAGTCAATCCCCCAATACTGCCAAAAAAAAAGGCTCATGGAGTATGTAATCTTTTGTGTTTGGCTTCTTCCACTTGGTGTCATGTTTTTAAGTTTCATCTTGCTATTGCATCTATTAGTACTTAACTCCGTTTGACTGCTGAGCCGGGCTCTGGGCGGACATACTGTGGTTAGTTTACCCGCTCACACCTGATCACATCTGGATTGCATGCAGTGTGCATCTGTCATGAGTGAAGCTGCTTCCAACACTCATCCACACCTCTCAGTGTGGACAGACATCGGCCTTTCTCTTGGGGAAATCCCCAGCAGTGGGCTGGGGTTTGTGTGGGGACTGTGTAAGTACGGTTTGTAAGTTATTGTAGGAGGATGGCTTAATTTTATAAAAGGCTCCCCCCGACTACAGTGTCTGAACCATTGTGCACCCCACTGGCAACTCGGAAAAGTGTGGGCTGCCTCTCGCCCTCACCCAGACTTGACATGGTCACTCTTTTTAATTTTACCTGCTTTCACAAGTGGATAATGGCATTTCGTTGGGGCTGTAACATATATTTCTCCGATGATGAGTGATACCATCTTTTCACAGGCTTACTTGTCATTTGTGTGTCGCCGCTTATGCAATATCTGTTCAATATTTGCTCCCAGACCGGTGGGAGCCATGGTGAATGAAGATTACAGAGCCGTGTGACAGGTGTCCTGTCCTGTTTTGTAGGGAGGTCATGAAAGGGCTGCAGCTCAAGGGGTGGAGAGGAGTTGTCCAGGCAGAGGGAACAGCATGTGCAAAGTCACGTGCCCAGCCGGACTCCTGTCCCACTGGATCGTGGGGCTTTACAGAGAGCCCTAGGGTGGCCGCAGGGATCCCCAGTGACACGGTTATCATTTCCAGGTTGCCCCCAAGGTGACAGAGGCTGGAGTTGTGTGCCCCTTTTCAAGTGTCGGCTGCTCCTTCAAGGTAAGCATCTGCAGTCGAGAAAGGAGATTTGTCCACTATGGCCCCAGACATCGGGTCTCCCCTCTCTAGCCCTCCAGCTACTCCTCTAATGTCCCTTGTACTAATGACTTTCTAAGCAAGAAATCCCACTATTAAATCATCAAGTATCTAGGGAAGTTCTTAATGTCTTAACTAAACTTTGGTGTGGGTCATTAAATTGCCCCCATGCCTCTCTCCATGGTCCTGAATCATGGTTGGTGGGGGAGGGGGGTCAGGACTCACAGCTCACTGTGGGCGTGTCTGATGCCAGGGTCTCCCTCCCACTGGATAGGGAGCCACTTTTTCTGTGCTGGGGAGCAGATCTACCTTTCCTTGGTGGCCTTTTTTCTTTTTCTTTGTGATACTAAGGATTGAACCCAGGTGAGTTTTACCTCTGAGCTACATCCCCAGCCCTTTTTACTTTTTGTTTCTGAAACAGGGTCTCTCTAGGTTGCTGAGAGTCTCGCTAAGTTGCTGCGGCTGACCTCAAACCTGCAGTCTTTCTATCTCAGCTTCCCAAGTATTGGGATTACAGGCATGTGTCACCACACCTGATTCCTTCATGGCCTTTGATGCTAGGACTTGCCACTGCTCCTGGGTCCTCTATCCACCTCTCTTTTCACCAGTGACCCCCTCTCTTTGCAGGGGAGCCCCCAGTCTATGCAGGAGCATGAGGCTGCCTCCCAGGCCTGCCACCTGAACCTGCTGCTGGGGCTCCTGAAACACTGGAAGACCCAACTGGGCTCTGGCCTGGGGTCCCGGCCCACAGCCCTGGAGCAGAACTTGTCAGACTTGCAGCTACAGGCAGCTGTGGAGGTGGCAGGGGACCTGGAGGTGGACTGCTACCGGGCCCCCTGCTCCAAGAGCCAGGAGGAGCTGGCCCTGCAGCACTTCATGAAGGAGAAGCTGCTGGCCGAGCTGGAGGAGAAGCTGCGCGTGTTTGAGAACATCATCGCAGTCCTCAACAAGGAGGTGGAGGGTTCCCAGCTGGTCCTGGCGGCCTCCATCCACCAGAGCCAGCTGGACCGCGAGCACATCCTGAGCTTGGAACAGAGGGTGAGCGTCAGCCCAGGAGCCCCCATTGCCCCATCTTGTCCCCACAGCAGTAGACCAGCCTTCTTCCTAATCGTTCGTCTTGCTCAGAGTGGCCAGGGCCCCCATCAAAGCCTAGCGCCCTTGTGACCCCGGGTCTTCCAGGAAAAGCCTTGCTTGAGTCAGAGCCTCTATTCTAGCCAAGCCCCACCCCTGGTTGGTGCCTGAGTTCCTTTTCTTGAACTTCTTCTGGGACAGGATCCTCCTTTCTGGGCAGTTCCATTCATTGCCTGACGTTTTTCACTATTAGAAAGTTCCTTCTTCTATTTAACTAAACCCATATTTCTGTGTCTCCTCTGCAATCTTCCTAGCCCTGCCCCCCTAGAGTCCACAAAACAAATATGCCTTCTAGTCCCCATGGCAGCCCTTCAGAGATGGATAATCAGTGAATATACCCTGACTGTTTCCATCTTGAGACCGAATGCCCAGCGCCTCTGCCAATCTTCAGGCCGTGTTATCTCATGTCCTCGTAAGCTCTGGCTCTGGCTCTAAGGAGTCTATGTGCTTGGAGCGCAGTCCCAGACCAACTTAGCTGATAGTTCTTGGCCCAACAAGATGGTCCCCTCCTTTATTCCAGAGCTTAGACTTTCTCTAACGTAGCCAGTCACCGTGCTAACATTGCTTTTGTCTCTTACTGACTGGGACCTGGATTCTAGTTCTAGCTTCCACTGTTAACTTGCTGAGTAGGACAAACAAATCACTTTCTTTCTCAGGACCTCAACTTCCACCTCAGTAAACTCAGGGATGAAATTTTCCTTAGAGACCCTCACTCCCATTCCTGGCTCCCCTTACCTGAGAACAACCAAGAAGAAATTGTGTTCTTTCAAATTGCATTGGAGAAACCTACCAGGAGGGCCAGGCACTGGGTTTGAATGGCCAAGTCAAGCCTTTATTTAGGTAACTCACCCCATTTAAAAGGTGGGCCCCCTGAGGCTGCAGCTGTGTCTTCACCTCACCAACAAACCTCATGGCTATCCTCTTACAAGCCAGGCACCTGTGGACACAGAAATAAAACGAGCCTGGGCCCAGCTCACAGTGGAGGAGACCAGCTGTCAGGAAAAGCAGAAAAATGTATTTCATTAAACCATCATAAAGGGCTCTGTAAGAACACAGATGACACTCTGCAACTTAGTGAGACCCGGTTTCAAAATAAAGAATAATAAAAAAAAAATAGGGCTGGGGGGTATAGCTCGAAGGTAGAATGCCCCTGAGTTCAATCCCTAGTACCAAAAAAAAAAAAAGAAGAAGAAGAAGAAGAAGAACACAGATGAGAGAGAATAGCAGTAGCTGAAGGCTTCCACCAACAAGGGCCACATGAGCTGAGTTCCTAATGGATGAATAAGAGCCATTAGGGAAGGAAGGAAAAGGAACTCCAGGCAGGGAGGGGCAGCATGTGCAAGTGTAGATGCGTGCACCTGGGTGAGGCATGGCCAGGAAAGCATATCTGGGTAGATGTGTCTCCATGTCCCGCATTCCTATCTCATCCCCAGGCTGGGTTCTAATGTCCTGGCTGCACGGGCTTCCTTGCAGGTAGTGGAGTTGCAGCAGACTCTGGCTCAGAAAGACCAGGCCCTGGGCAAGCTGGAACAGAGCCTGCGCCTCATGGAGGAGGCGTCCTTCGACGGCACCTTCCTGTGGAAGATCACCAACGTCAACAGGCGGTGCCACGAGTCAGCCTGTGGCAGAACCATCAGCCTCTTCTCCCCAGGTGACACCCGCAGTGCACAGGGACCAGGTGGGGAGGAAGGGCCAATGGGGCCAGGAGACTGGCAGTGAGAACGGCCAATGGTGAGACAGCGCCTGGGGTCAGCTAAGCCGGGTCCATCCAGGCTGGGATCGTGGGGACGGGGGTGAGTCGTGCGTGCTCTGACTCACGCAGTGGGTGTTGGGCCCTGGCCAGGCCCTTTCTCCACCCAGAGTGTCAGTTTCCTCATGCCGATAGGAATAAGAGTTATCCACTTTAGCTGAGTGTGGT
This sequence comes from Graphiurus murinus, assembly GCA_004027655.1. Taxonomy (NCBI): domain Eukaryota; kingdom Metazoa; phylum Chordata; class Mammalia; order Rodentia; family Gliridae; genus Graphiurus; species Graphiurus murinus. The sequence continues at coordinate 6,800 of PVLC010023960.1, read as the reverse complement.
GGTGCACACCCGTAATCCCAGTACTTGGGAGGCCAGGACAGGAGGATCATAGGTTCTAGGCCAGTGTACGAAGACTTAGCGAGACCCTGTTTCAAAATAAAATATAAGAAAAGGCTACAGATAGAGCTCGGAGGTAGAATGCCCCTGGATTCAATCCCTAGCACCCCCCCCACACACACACACAAAATAGCAATGCATGTGTCTGTGCATACCATGCTTGTATGTGTGTACACACAGCTGTGGCTCCATTTAAAGAGCATAGTACACCGGGGCCTGGGCCACCTTTGGATGTGATGTCTCCAAGCCTCACCAAGTACCTGTTGCCTCAGTATTTTTCAGATGAGTAAACTGAGGCCCAGGAAGGCTGGTCCCCAGCCAAGCCTGCATGGTGGCCAGGTCTGGAGACTGTGTCGCTCACCTGTGACCAGGGGCGGGGCAGGGCATGAAGGAAGCACCAAGGTTCAGGGCCTGCACCCACCCGAGCTGCGCCTCTCCTGCCCGTCAGCCCCTCTGAGCACCCCTGTCCAGCAGAGCTGGTGCATGATGAGGCAGTGGTGTCTGCCCACACCCACAGCAGGGCTGGGTCCCAAGATTGTCCCTTCTGTGAGGCTGGCCCTTGTTCTGGGGTGGCCCTTGTGTCCTGCCCACAGACCTTTCCTTCTCCATTCTTTCCAAAGAGGGGAAGTGTGAAAAGTGCCTCTAGCTTCTGGTTCTACCAACATGTGACAGGCAGAGATGAGTCAGAGGTCAGCCTGTCCCTCCCCACCCCCTTCCCACCCTGTACCCACATGTCTCCACCCAGGGAGGTGCCACCAGTAGAGGACAGCTGGGGAACCTGCGCTGGGATGGGCTGGCCGTGCAGCTGCCCAGGGAGAGAGCCCCATAGGCTCCTGCACACAAGCCCCAGGGACGACCCGCCCTCGGGGCCGTGGCCATGGGCGGCTACAGAACTATTAGCTGCCCTGCTCGCCCAGCCTCCAGGAAAGCCCGACCGTGAGCCTGGGGTGGCAGAAAGGACCAGTGCTGGGGGTGGCAGGCCTGGCCTCTAATCCTGACTCTGCCCCCAGTACAACGTCACTGTGACCGGTCACTTCCCCTTCCTGGGTTCAGTTCCCAGATGAAAATATAGGTCGGTTAGAGCGGCGGTTCTCAAAGTGGGCTCCCAGACCCGGCAGTCCTGGTATCCCCAGAGAAACTGTTAAAAATATGAATTCTCGCCCAGCACCACTGAGTCAGAAATGCTGAGGGAGAGTCCCGCATCTGTGATGAGAAGGCCGGGGACAACCACTGGGCCAGGTGATGTCCAAGAGCCTGTCTCTCTTTGACATGCTCATGCTGAAGAAAGCCAGGCTCTAACCCGGGTGTCATAGTTCTGAGCTGGGACCTTGGGCGCGTCCGCCGCGGCAGGCAACCCGGTCTCCTGATCTGCAAAGTCCAGCACCCGCAGCCACCCGCAGGCTCTGCTGACTCTGGCTCCACATTGCAGCTTTCTACACTGCCAAGTACGGCTACAAGCTGTGCCTGCGGCTGTACCTGAACGGCGACGGCACCGGCAAGAGGACCCACCTGTCGCTCTTCATCGTGATCATGAGGGGGGAGTACGACGCCCTGCTGCCGTGGCCTTTCCGGAACAAGGTATGGGCCCTGGGGATGATGGAGAGGGAGGGGAGCTTGGGAACCTGAGTCCTAGTCTGGGTTTAGCCATGATCTGGCCGTATAGCCTGGGCCCTCCCAGCACGTGATCAGTGCCCCCTTTTATTAAACAAGAAGCTGAATTCAGATCTAGTAGCTAGGGCTCCCTCCAGCTCCCTGAGCCCAGGAGTTAAAATATCAGGAACAGGGCCCACCTGAAAGGCATGTAGAAATGGAGTTCACAAGGTGGAGTAAATAAGGAAGGCTTCCTGGAGGAGGTGCTGAGCTGGCAGGACTTTCATAAGAAGGGAAGGAGGCAGATACCACTATACACCTATTGAATTGACCAAAATCTGAAACACCACAACACCACATGCTGGCGAGGATGTGGAGGAACAAGAGCTTTCGTTCATAGCTGGGAGGAATGCAGCACGGCACAGCCGCTTTGGAAAACAGTTTGATAGTTTTCTTAACAAAACTGAACATGCTAGGCTGCAACTTAGTGAGACCCTGTTTCAAAATAAAGAATAAAAAATAGAGCTGGGGGTGTAGCTCAGAGGTAGAATGCCCCTGGGTTCCATCCCCATTTCCGCAAAAAAAAAAAAAAAAAAAAAAAAGGCTGAACATGCCTTTACTATACAGCCCAATAGTCACACTCCCTGATATTTACCCAGAGGAGTTGAAAACTTATATCCATGCAAAAACCTGCATATGGATGTTTACAGCACCTTTATGCATAACTGCCCAAACTTGGAAACAACCAAGAGGTCTTTCAATAGCCAAATGGATGAACTGCGGTGTATCCAGACAATGAAATGTTATTCAGGGCTAAAAAAAAAAAAAAAAAAATGCACCATCAGGTCATGAAAAGACATGGAACTGTACGTGCTTATTACTAAATGAAAGAAGCCCATCTGAAAAGCCAATCATACATATAATGATTTCAATTATATGTCATTCTGAAAAAGGAAAGCTACGGAGACAGTAAAAAGATCAGTGGTTTCCAGAGGAGAGGGAGGAAGAGGTGGAGCACAGAGGATTTTAAGGGCAGTGAGATTCTTCTGTATGATACCGTCATGGTGGACACGTATCCTTAGACATTTCTCAGAACCCACAGAATGTACAACACCAAGAGTGAACCCCGAAGTGAACCACAGACTTGGGTAACGAAGATGTGGTAACAGGCACCGGACATTGACGTGGGGAGGTGTGTGTAGAGGAGGGGTCTCTACGGCAAATCTCTACATTTTCTCTAATTTTGCTGTGAACTCAAAAATACTTTAAAAAATAAAGTCTATTAAAAAAAATTTTAAGGAGAGTGGGGAAGCTGGGGGGCAACACCGAGTGGGGGGAGTAGTTCAGGACTATAGACCCCAGCTGGGGTGGGGAACAGGAGGGTGGGGCAGGCTAGGTGGATCTGGGTATGCCATTAGGCAGGGGGTCTCAGACGTCCTAGGGACATTTTTAAAATGCCAGTGACCGAAGCTCACCCCGGTAAGTGGCGTAAGTGTTCAGGCCCGAGCGTCTGGACTTTTAAGCCTCCCCTGGGAATTCTAACAAGCAACCAGGTTGAAGAACCGCTTCAGGAAGTGATGGGAAGCAATTTCAGGGATGTGTGCCAGGGAAGAGGGCTCCTGTCATATTTAGATCTTCCGCTTCTTCGGGGCACATATGTCTGCTCTGTGCATACCAGCAGTGGGCTGCAGATCTCGGAGGACTGTTTGACAGCCCTCTCAGTAGAAGGCCTGCCTGATCTTCTCCTTCTGCCTGGTCCCAGGAGGGCCCAGCTGCAATTGATGAATGAGAAATTTCCAAGCACATTTAGGATCCTGAGTCCAGCCTGCTTGGCACAGATCCACCCCACCTTTAGCCCCAAGACCCAGGTAAACTTGACTGTGGCATAAGAATGCCCTGCAGCCTGCCTGCTGGACAGACAGCTGCTGCTAATCACAGGCCAGCTCTGCAGCCTGCTCAGAGCACCCGCTTACTGGGATCAGGCCATGCCCCAGGTGCAATTCTTACCTTGTTTTGACTCCTCATCAGTCTGAGCTAAGAGTCAGGGGAGCCACACAGGCAATGCACAGAGCCCTCCGAGCCACACACTGGGCCTCTGAGCCTCGGGGCTGTTGCTCAGGCCTGACCCCTCCACCTGCTCCTCGCCTGCAGGTCACCTTCATGCTGCTGGACCAGAACAACCGAGAGCACGCCATCGACGCCTTCCGGCCCGACCTGAGCTCAGCCTCCTTCCAGCGGCCTCAGAGTGAGACCAACGTGGCCAGCGGCTGCCCGCTCTTCTTCCCCCTCAGCAGGCTGCATTCGCCCAAGCACGCCTACGTGAAGGACGACACCATGTTCCTCAAGTGCATCGTGGAGACCGGTGCATAGGGCCGGCAGGGGCTCAGGGGCAGTGCCAGCTGAGACTGCGATGTCCTGGCCTTGGTGCCACCAGCCTGAGCCACAGGCGGGGCTGGGGATGGTGCCGTCTGAGCAGGACCAACAGGTCTGGCCTCCCACGTCACAGTGGCTGCTGTCGGGATGGTGTGATCTTGGGCAGAGACCACAAAGACAGTAGGACCGAAGGAGGCGGGCAGGACAGCTCCCCCCGCACAGACCCCCAGGACCCTGGGAGGCCAGCACAGAGGCTCTCGGGAGAGGGGCGTCCCTGCGGGGCCCCATGGAGACCTAGAAACGTGCTCTCTTGCTCCCTCCTCTGGGTCAGGATGAAAGCCAGGGGACAGACGAAGGGGCCAGGGCCAATGTGAGCTCAGTCTGTCTGGGCCTGGAGTGAGTCCTCCATCACCGGAAGTAAACAAGGAAATCCAAAGGGCCACATTGGAGAAAAGGGGGCATCAAATGGGGCATTGCACTGAAGATTTTTTGTGCCCCTTACTGCCAAGAAGGCCTCTTGCTCCAGGCCTCCAGGCCCAGGTGAGGCCCAGGGCTGCAAGGGCTTCTGGAAGGATTTGGGAGTCCTCAGGTTTTTTGCTCACCTTCAGTGCCACCAGGCGGGTGTCGCTGGCCCGCAGGGCACCTCCCCTCGGGACGCGGCAGCTTAGCTTCCCAACATGCAGCAGAGGCCAGGGCCTGAATAGCAGCTGAACTCCCACCCACTTTATCCAGGGGAGCCAGGGCCCTGCGACCTCCAGGAGCAGCCTCAGAGGAGGAGGGGCGCGGGGACCACTGTCGCTTCTGCAGCCTCGGGCTCCCCCAACCTTGCTGCTCCCCACAAGACCCTGTCACTTAACTAACCAGGGGACTCTCTTCTCTCAGTTGACTGGGCAGAGGTTGTCTTTTTAAATATGCACAAAACTAAAGAAAGTATTGTTTTCAAATCTCTTTTGAAGCTTTCATAAACTGCATGGTGGTGGGGGTTGGTGGCCCTGAGCCACCTTTGAAAAGGCCATGGCTGAGTTCCAGGTGGCACGGCCAGATCTGCAGGTGGTATCAGAGGCTGCTGGACTGGCAGGAGCATTGCCTCTGGGCCTCAGTCTTCTCTTTTCTAGAATGAGGAGATGCACCCCCGCCTGCCTCCTACACTGGTTCCATGATCCTCAAGGAAGAGGCCACGCAGGAGAGACAGAGAAAAAAGCCCCCAGCACCCCCGCCTGCCTGTCATGGCTGGTCAGCGGCCTGTGTTTTTCCTCTTACCACATTCCCTGTGGGACCCTCCCCAACCTCCGGGACCCTGCAGCTCCCCAATGCCACTCAGGACGGCAGGTCAGGGCCTGACCACTCTCCCATCCAGCCCTCCTGGCTGCTGGCTCTTCTCAACTTGCCAACGCTGTGGTTTGCTCCACTCCTCAAACCTCAGAGCTTTCATCTGTGACATGGGCAGTAGCCTGCCAGTTCCCTAACGCAGCATCTAGGGAGTCAGGGAGGCGAGGGAGCGGTGTGGCACAGCAGGCCCAAGAGATCAGGAAACCCAGGTCCAGCCCGGCTCTCCACCTGCATCCCACCACACGGCGCCTCGGCCTCTTCATCCGAGGGGTCCCGCAGAGCCCGGGATCTCAGGAAGTCCAGCTGTGGTAACAGGTGCTAGTCTCCGCACGGCAGTGGCTGGGTGACAGGACGCAGACAGGCCCTAGCTTCTTGTTCCCGATCCTGACAGCTTGTCAGTCACAGAAGCTGACTTGCTTCCCCCTGACAGATGAGCGCACACACTGAAGGTCTGGCCAGGGGTTCTGGACGCCTCAGTGTGGCGTCTGAGCTGATAACAACTTCGTCCCTGCTTCTGAGTGCTGAGCCAACGGGGATGGCAGGACAAGCTCATGCACTCCCAGGGGACTGCTGTTACCCCACAGCTTTAACTCTGTGTGTGTGTGTGTGTGTGTGTGTGTGTGTGTGTGTACACGCATGTGTGTGGGTTGCTGGAGATTGAAGCCAGGGGTACTCTACCAGGGACCTACACCTACAACCCTTTTTATTTTGCGACAGTATCTCACTAAGCTGCCCAGGCTGGCCTCAAACCTGTGATCCTCCCTCCTCAACCTCCTGAGTCACTGGGATGACAGGCGTACACCAGCGTGCCCAGGTGATTGCTCATTTCTTGTGATACTAGGGGTTGAACCTAGGGGCATTCTACCTCCAAGCTACACCCCAGCCTTTTTAATTTTATTTTGTAACAGGGTCTCACTATGTTGCTGAGGCTGATCTTGAACCTGTCATCTTCCTGTCAGCCTCCCAAGTACTAGAATTACAGGCATGTACCACCATGACAGGCTCGTTTTAAAATTTTTATCTTCATTTTATTATTTATTATTATTATTTATTTTATTTTTATTTTATTATTTATTATTATTATTTAGTTTATTTTATCTTATTTATTTATTTGTTTATTTTGGTACTAGAGGTTAAACCTGGGGCATTCTACCTCTGAGCTACATCCTGAGCCCCATTTTATTTTTTTTTCTTTTGAAACAGGGTCTCACTGAGTTGCTGAAAGCCTAAGTAGCTGAGGTGGGCCTCAAACTTGCTATCCTCCTGTCTCAGCCTCCTAAGTACTGGAATTATAGGCATGTGCCACCATACTGGGCCAGATTGCTCATTTCTGATGGGAAGAGACACACCTCTCTTCCAATTGTGAGAGGCACCCATTTTATCAGCAAAGCTTTGTTGACGCCTATGCTTGTCATCTACTGTGCTGGACACAGGAGAGAGTAAGATGTGCG
>PVLC010023959.1:0-25317 GCA_004027655.1 Graphiurus murinus | reverse complement strand
TTGGTTCACCCTTACCTGGTAACCCACCTTTACTTTGCTAGGTAAAGTATCAGCACCCTCAGTTCCCAGGGAAGAGAACCTGCACTTAGAGATATTAGTAGTTGATTCTGAATTGACTCACTGATGTGACATGTTGAAAGGTGTGGACTCTGGGTCCATGCCTTCTCTAAGCTTCACTTTCCATATCTGTAAAATGGGCTTGGTGACCCCGCCCATCTTGTAAGCTTCAGGTGACAATCCAATTGGACGGTCTCTCTAATGTGCTTATCCCTGCACTTGGCACAGAGCAAGCATCTTTACAAGGTAGCTGCTCTATAGCAGTGTAACTTGTGTCTTGTTACTAGCATCCCCCGCCCTCTGCATGACAGATGTTAGCTTGCCCCTTTCCTGTCTCTTGCTCTCCATGGACGGCCAACATGTGCACCTGCCTGTGGATGGTAGACTGAGCGTCCCTAAACACATATGCCCAACTCCCGAAAAAAAAAAAAAAAAAAAACTCAAGGAAACTGAGACTGGATCCACCATATGATCCAGCTATACCACTCCTGGGGATCTTTCCAAAGGGACCAAAATCAGAATGCTATAAGTGACACACGCATATGTATGTTCATAGCAGCACAATTCACAATGGCCAAATTATGGAGCCAGCCTAGGTGTCCATCAACAGATGAAGGGATTTAACAATTATGGGATAGACACACAATGGAATTCTACTGAGTAATAAAGAACAAAATTATGTCCTTTGCAGGAAAATGGATGGGCCTGGAGAATATTATATTAAGTGAGATGAGCCAGTCATAGAAAGTGAAGAGTCATATGTTTCCTCTCATATGCAAAAGCTAGGAAGAAATCAGGTTGCAAGAGGGACTTTAGATAATGAAGGAGAAGCCCCAGTGAGGTATGCAGGGGGTTTAGGGGAGGATGGTGATGGCAGTGGCGGGGGGAGGGGGGGAATTAATGAAGGCAACATTTTTGTTGATGTTACAGAACATGTGAAATTACCAATGTCAATCTCAAGGTCATGTGTGGGGAAGGGGAAGGAGGGCGGGGAAGCTCACCAAGTGCTGTGTGCATATATGTGCCACTCAGAACGACACTATGATGTGAAATTATAATACACCAATAAAAATATGTGTGTGTGTGTGTGTGAGAGAGAGAAAGAGAGAGAGAGAGAGAGAGAGAGAGAGAGAGAGAGAGAGAGAGAGAGGAAAAAGAAATCGCAACAGACTTTCCAGGTAGCTCTTCTGGGGCTTCCTGCTCATGTGACCACAGGCAGAGTCCTGCAGACATGGCTGGATTAGGTACTGACTGGCATGGCTGTCCTCAACCCTTGATTTTCTCCCACAATGAACTTTGATTCTTCCCTATCTTAATTACTTCCGGCTGCCTCCCTGCTTGCAGGGCTGAATTATGTCACGGCCACCTTGCTCTTCGTGTCTCCTAAGTGGCTGTGCACAGATGCCTTCCTCTTGGCCTGTGTGGACCAATAATGCGAAGGCAATGCCTTCCCTCTCCCCATAAAGCAAACCTCCCCATCCCTTAATCTGTCTCACTCTCCCCTGCCAACTCCACTTCAATCTGTCCCCATCTTTCTCCTACTAAAGGTACCAGAAATAAATGCTACAGACAAGGGGTGGGTGAGCTGATAGGTACGAAGAAATGAAACAAGGGAGAGCGAGAAAGAGAGCAAAGAGAAAGAGAGAGATCCAGAAGTAGCAAGAAAGGAGAACAGAGGTAGGCTGCTGTCTCTATATTCTGGGAGACTGCAGCCTCTCTTATTCAGGTTGTGGACCAAGAGATGATCCTTGGAAGGATGCCACACCGAAACCAGACACGGAGTCACTGCATCTTGCACTACCTCCAGTCCATATCTTTCCTTCTGACTTTTCCCATGAGTTTCATTTCAGGATTCATTTCATTCTCCTCTCCCACCTCCCCAAGTGGAATAGCCCATCTTTTCTAAGTTTAATCCCATTTAATCCTTTCTGTCCATATTTCTAACCTGCACAGGGATAAGTCTGTCTTCCCTCCACCCTCCTGTGGACAACACCTTCCAACTTAATATCATCTGCAAACCTCATTAGCATGCGATTCACTTTCCTTTCCAGATCATTAAAATGCAAATAAATAAATAAAGGCATCTCACCTACATGGAGCTATTATGCACCTCCCTCCCGCTCTCCCCCCACTCCCGATGGCTGCCAAGTGGGAACGTTACCATTTATCATTATCTTTTGTTTGTCATCTTTCAGCCAGATTTCGCCTAAGCTGATTAGAACTAATCTTGATGGCAAAAGAAATTTCAGATAAACCAAACCAAACCCTGACATCGAGCACCTCTCCGAAGCTCAAGTTTAGAGCTTGGCGAACGGCTAATTTCAATTTTGTTGATCTCCCTCTTTTCACTAATACTCCTCTGTGTGGCTGCTCTCAGCATGCCTTCTTCAGGGCCAACAGAGTGTCAGATTTGCATTGGGTGAATTTATCACAGGGATTAAGTCCCTCAGTCTTGAAGGTATAAAGTTTCTACGGAGCCTTGATTCCCTGCAGTATTTTTAAACTCCAAGGCAGGCTGCAGGGCCCTTTTCTGCAGATGAAGCACCTTACACATTGTCAAAGGCTTACTCATGGAAAATCTCACGATCGGGAATCCAGGGTCAGCTCCTAGGTGGAGTTGGTTTGCACCACCAGTCCCTGCACTTGGCGTGTGCTACTTAATGAAGTTCTATTTATGGCTTTAATGAGTATAAAACAGCTATTTCCTTAGCCAGGTGCCAGATCCCAAGATTGATAACCAGACTAATCCTAATATAATTCCCTTAATAATGGCTAAAAAACCACTCGAGTGCCTTAATACATCAAGATGTAAATGTTTTATAATACCCATAAACACTTCCAGAAACTCATAGACTTAATTCCACCAAGATTGAAACAAGCGAGAGACGGGAGAAAAATCAATTTGGCTTCACCTCCAATGATTTATCACCCCCTCCCTCCCCCAGGATCAATTAATTTCACTCTAAGAAAATGTCTAAGGAAGTTTGAGACCAAAGGGATGGCAAACAGAAGACCAGCCTCATTTCACACTCCCATAATGGGAGAGACATATTGCAGCCATCCAGATAATAAAAAAGGCCGAAATGAACATCACCAGTAATTTAAGATCTAATGTCAAGAACAGTTTGCTGAGCTTTTATGAACCTCACAGAGCCTGCCACGTCTCTAAAAAAAAAAAATACTCGGATTCCATTTTGTGTCGTATGACACAAACCCAACTCTGCCAACTCTGTTCTAAGCTATCTGAAAAATATTTACCATTTCTTTATATTTTAAGGTACAGATGAAAGATTATGAAGGGAAAGATGTGAACGGGAAAGACTGTCACCTCCAAAGCAAAATAAGCAGGCGCAGAAAGACAAGTAGCACGGGACCTCACTCTTAAGTGGGATCTAAACAGAAAAGTTGATCTCGTGGAATTGAGGCTAGAATGGTGGTGAGGACAGATGGGGAGCACAGGGGGAGGAGGAGGAGAGGTCGCTTAGCAGGTAGTGAGTCGGAGTGAGACAGGAATAAGAAGTTCTGGCGTTCCTTTGCACAGCAGTGTGATCACATACAACAATAATGCCCCATATAGTTCCAAAAGCTCAAAGCAAGAATTCTGAATATCTTCACCATAAACAAGATAGATGGATGAGGAGATAGATGTGTTTAATCAGATTTAAAAAAATACATAAGGTGCACTTGTACTGACATATCATATGCCACCCCATTATGCATAAATTTTTGTGTGTTTATGCACCATTTTCAAAATAATTTAACTTGTATTTGGGTACTAAAGATTGAACCCTGGGGCAACACTAAGTCTGAGCTAGACCTCCAGCCATTCTTATTTTTTTTTTTTTTGAAAGTGTTTTATTATGTTGTTGAGGGTCTTCTTAAGTTGCTGAGGCTGGTCTCAAACCTGCAATCCACTTGTATTAGTCTCCCAAGTACTGGGATTACAGGCATACGCCACCATACAACAGTTCAAAATTAATTGTATTTAAAAAAAAAGTAAAATAAAATCTTTGTAGAGATGCAAGATAATAAGTCAGAAAAAGCTCCAAAGAGAATCTAGGGAGAAGGATGACAACACCTCCTTCTCCCTTTCAGGCCCAGTTAGACTCACCAATCTTTAAACTAAAGAGCCATTTATTAAGGTGATACAGATTTCCACTCAGTGTAATTAAGGGAATCTGCTCAGTTGAACCTCTGCTTTTTGCTGAGCCCCACAATTTCTCGAGATTGGAGGGGAAAGCGGAGCTCTGAGGACATTTGCAGGGCGAGTCATTCCTAATGGGCAAGATTTCAAGGCTCGCACCTACTCCTGGGCAGTGGGGCAGGAAATCACCTACCTGCGGCAGCGGTGGACCATTCCTCCAAAGAGGACGGAGCCAAAGGGCTGATGTGGTCCCAAAGTACATGCTTGTGAATTTACTGCTCCTCTTTATGGCTTCCCATAAAGTCCCTTCCTGCAAAGTGGCAAAGAGCTGCCCCGTTTATGTGGCATAAAAATTAAGTGACTAATGGCCTATGTCCAATGAACTCCTACCCGCTTACTGACTGAGGGAACTTCACATTTTAATTTGTTCAGTTCAAGGAGGCAGCGGGGCATCATCGCCTACCCAGTGATGGCTTGAAATGGAATTTGGGGAGGAGTGCAAGTGAACTGTGAAGAGCAGCTGACACAGGGCCACCGTGGTTTCTTGGAGGACTCGGCGGTGTCATGGCGAACTCAAGCCAGGCGGATCCAAAGTTTGCAAAGTGATCCCAGGCCCAATCGACGTCTCTGTGTCCCCATCACTGCCCACAAATGGCCACCTCTGTTCCCTACATGCCACGTTAAAGGGCAAGGGACATACGTCATCATCCCCAGCATTCAGAATCCAAGGAGTCAGCCTGGAGCTTTGGACACTGGGGTTTCAACGAAACCATTTATAAGTCATTACAAATTTTGGATTATTTTCTGAATCACTGATAGTTTCTAAGGGTAGTATTGTTCCACTGAGATAGGATTGCTCTGTTTTACAAAGTAATAACCTATGCCCAGTTAAGAGGAGAACAGGAGCCAGGCATGGCGGCACACACCTGTAATCCCAGAACTTAAGAGGCTGGGACAGGAGGATTGCAGGTTCCTGGGTAGCCTCAGTAACTCAATGAGACCCTCAGTAACTTAGTGAGATTTTTTTTTCCAAATAAAAAATAAAAAGGAGCCAGGCATGGTGGCGCACACTTGTAATCCCAGCATTTGGGAGGCTGAGACCAGAGGATCCGGGTTCAAGGCCAGCCTCAGCTACCTAGTGAGGCACTCTGCAACTTAGTGAGACACTATTCAAAATAAAGAATAAAAGATAGGCCTGGGGATATAGCTTGGAGGTAGAATGCCCCTGAGTTCAATCCCCAGTACCACAAAAAAAAAAATAAAAAAGGCTGGGGTTGTAGCTTAAAGGTAGAATGCCCTTGGGTTCAACTCCCAGTACAAAAAAAAATTGAAAAAGTAGAAGAGGAAAATCAGGAATTTAACCAGAAAGTCTGTTTTCCAATCCTTCTGTAAAGATAAGTTTATTTAAACTAAATTCATTGAACAAATGGTTACTGAGCATTTGCCTGCTGCCAAACACAGTTTGAAGAACCGAATTCAACACTTGAGATAAGATGAATATGGTATTGCCTTTAATCTTGCATGGAACAGAAACACAAACTAAGAGACACAAGAAAATAAAAGGAATTGACAGAGGCTATAATTCGTAACGGGAAAAAGTTAAGCAGGATGCGTGATGGTGAGGAGAGGATCACATGGCGGATGTCTACAGAATCATCCATGCCTGGATACACTTGAATCCAACATCCATCCATCCATCCATCCATCCATCCATCCATCCATCATGCAACATGTATTTATGGGTACTGAGCTTTTGTCCCCAGGCTGGGAGGTATACATTCCTATCTGGAGACATCCCACACATAGGATGTTTCTTTAAAGGATTCTGGCCCCCATTCTGATGTTGGACAGCCATACAACCTCTCTTTCCCTGCCACATGGAGCTATTTTCTGTGGGTTTCTTCACTGCAGATGAAAGGTATTCATTCAGTGAGGGATGATGTGGATTTTTGCAATTGATTTTTTTTAATCGAGACATAATGTTTATACAATTTTGGGGGCATATTATGATCCTTCAGGATAGGTATACAATGTATAAAGGTCAAATCTGGGCCACCAACACTTCCAAGCTTTTGCATGCTCCTTATTTTATGTGTTGGGAGTTTCTTGCACTTTCAGTTATTTTGAAATATATCATCAATTGTTGCAATCCATAGTCACCCTACTGTGCTACAAGACGCCAGAACTAATTCCTCCCATCGCCAACTGGATTTTGCTGCCTCTTGCCTGGTGTGGTTCTGCCTCCTCTGCCCACTGACCTTCACAGTCTTTAATGACCACAATTCCATCCTAGTCTTCTATGAGATTGACTTTTTGGCGGCCACAACTGAGTGAGAATATGAAGTATCTGTCTTTCTGTGCATGGCTCTTTCCACTTAACACAAGGACCTCTGGTCCCTTCAACATTTGCTGCAAATGACAGGCTTTTTATTCTTTTTATGACTGAATAATATTCCATCCTGTATCTATACTACATTTTCCTTACCCATGTATTTACCCATTGATAGGCATCTTGGTTGAATATACATCTTAGTTATAGCAAACAATGCTGCAGTAGAAGTGGGCATGCAGCTATGAGAGGTGCTGTTGTAGTTTTTGTTTGTTTGTTTGCTTGCTTTTGTTTTTAGTACTGGGGATTGAACTCAGGGGCATCCTACTGCCAAGCTATATCCCTGGCCCTATTTAATTTTTTTTTTTTTGAAACAGGATCTCGCTAAGTTACTGAGAATCTAAGTTGCTGAGGCTACCCTTGAACCTATGATCCTTCTGTCTCAGCCTCCCTAGTACTGGGATTACAGGGGTGGGCCACCATGCCCTGTGGAGAGGGGGCGTTTTAAAGAAAAAAGTAATTTGAAAAAGCCTTCCTATCAATCCCTTCACACAATGAGAGAAAGCTTGCTGTATGTAAAATAAAAATAAACTAACAAAATCAAAAGCCTCTGGTACCAGCATCAACATGAATAAAACCAGTGGGGTATTTAGAAATCCATCGGCTTATTGATGAAAACACATGAAGGACAAGAGAAGGGAGATTATTTAGTAAATGGTACCAACGAAACCATTTAAAATACTTTCTAACCACGATTAAAGCTGTTCCTTCCATGTTTCACAATGTCGATTACCTTCACCATAGTTCTTGGAAGCAAAAATAATCACTTCTATTTATTTGCAGATATCTCCTATGGCAACTATACATCCTTAGCAAATTGTTCACTGCTGTAAAGCAGTTATTTTAAATTTCCAAGTGGCTCCTATTATTATAGTCAATAATGTAGTTCTGTCAAGAATGCACTCGTGAAATAAGTACGGACGTTAGTATCGTCAACACCAGAGCTGAACCCCAAGTCTGCCATACCGAGTGCAGTTAAGTCCATCACTTGGCTAGCTTTCAGGGTTCCTGCCCCTGTGCACAAAATGAAAATAAAAGTGTTAGTGGTCCCTGATCCACAGGGGGCTGAGAGAGTCACATGAGATAAGGCAGGTTGCAAAGTTCTGAGCTCTGGAAACACTGAAAACCATCAGCCACCGTTGTAGCAATGACTCAAAACATGTGCTGCCCAGGGCTGTCACTGTAACCCCGAGGCCTGGCTAGGAGGGTCCCTTGGGGGAAGACTCATACACACACTTAGGTTGCCTTCCATCAGGATGTGAACTCATGGAGTAGGACCCTCCCGCCTTGCAGGCAAGCTGGGGCATTCCCTAGGTACCTCCAAACCAGGCGGATATCTGCCCACCTGGGGCTTCCCCAGACGAAGGTCTCTGCACATTTCAGTCTGTCTGTCCAGAATGCTTTCCACTTCATGCAGCTGGATCCTCCTCATCATTCATGGGTCTTTGTTTGTTTGTTTGTTTGTTTGTTTGTTTGTTTCATACCTGGGATTGAACCTGGGATGTTCTACACATGTAGCCCTGTTTTTATTTATTTTTTTTTATTTTGAGACAGACTTTCACTGAGTTGCTAAAGGTCTCATTAAATGCCTGAGGCTGACCTTGAACTTGTGATCTTCCTGTCTCTACCTCCCTGGGATTACAGGCCTGTGCTACCCTGCCTGGTCAATTTAAACATCATCTTCTCCCAAAGACTGCCTCTGAACAGCTGATCTAGGTGAATCTAGTCCCCTGCCCATCATTCATTGCCTGTGTAGCACTGATTCCTTTTGTTAACTTGATAAATGTTCCTTTCTAATGGAACATTTTGAGGTAATTCTAGAGGCACATGGAGTTGAAAGAAATAATCCAGAAAGATCCTGGTGATTTATCTAGTTTTGAAGTCACAGTGCACCATCATCAGGGTATTATACCACAGTAGCATGGACAGCAAGACAGGGCAGGAAGCCTGTCAACCAGCCTGGGGATCCCTCAGTCTGCCCTTTGAAATCATAGCTACTTCCTCCCTTCCGTCCCCCCCTCCTTAAGTCCTGGCAAAGACAAGGTTCTTCTCTATTTCTGCTATTCTGTCTTCTCAGGAATTTTATATAAAGTTCATCACAGCTTTTGTGAGTTGGGAGGATTGAATTTTTTTTCACTCAGCATCATTCCCTGGAGACTGGACCATTGCCTGTGTCAACAGTCCACTCTTTTTTTATTGCAGAGTATTATTCCACGGTAGGGAGGTACCACAGATAGCGTAACCACTCACCTTTTGAAACACATTTGGGTTGTTTCCAGTTTCTGGCTATTATGAAGAAAGCTGCTATAAACATTAATGAATTGGTTTTATGTGAACATAAGCTTTCATGTCTCCAGAATAAATACCCAGGAAGACCATTGCTAGGTTCTATGATAGGTGCATGTTTAGTTGTTACAGAACCTCTTGGATCACTGCCTAAAGTGTCTGGGAAGGTACCATTTTACATTCTCTGGGATGTCCTGTCCTGGGAATCCAAATTGCCCATGGCCCTGGGGGTACCAGTGTTGTCACTCTCTTCAACGTTAACCATTCGGGAAGATGTGCACTGCTACCTCCCTGCAGTTTGAATTTCATCTCCCGATGGTTAATGATGTTGAACATATTCCTGTGTGCTGCCTGCCCCTGCACATGCTCTTGAGTGAAATGCCCTTTCATGCCCTATGCCCACATGCTGAACAAGCCGTTCACTTTTTTCATTGTTGACATCTGAGAGTTCGTTATTTCAGATATTGGTCAAGGGTCAAAATTGCGGATGCAAAAGTATTCCCCAGGTCTCTCTTGTGTTTGCATCCTCTTAGCAGGGTTTTGTGTAAAGCAAGCGATTTTTCTTTTTTGGCAGTACTGGGGATTGAACCCAGGAGCATTCTTCCTCTGAGCTACACCTTCAGCTCTATTTTATTTTTTGTTTTGAAATAGGGTATTGCTAGGTTACTGAGTCTCACTATATTGCTGAGGCTGTCCTCAAACCTGTGATCCTCCTGTCTCAGCCTCACAAGTACTGGGATTGCAGGCATGCCTTCCCACATATGGCTGGCTTGCTAGTATTTTGTTGAGAATTTTTATGTCCATATTCATAAAACATATTGGTTTGCATTTTTCTTGTGATACCTGATTTTGGAAGTAGGGCAATATAATAAGATAGGAAATGTTTCTTTCTTTTCTACTTTTTGGAAAGGTGTGTGAAAAATTCGTATTAATTCTTTAGACATCTTGGAGAATTCACCAAGAATGTCATCTGAGCCTAAAATTTTGTGGGTAGGATTTATTTTTTTAATTACTAATTCTGTTTATTAGTTATAGTTTTTTTTTTCAGAATTTGTATTTCTTCCTGAATCACTTTAAATATTTTCTTTCTGGGAATTTATCCATTTTATCTAAATTATCTAATTTGTTAGCATACAGTTGTTCATAGTATTCTGTTATATCACCTCTTATTTCTATAATGCAATGATAATGTCCTGCAAGAGACTTTTTTTTAAAGAGTGTTTGATAAAGTCCAATTTATGGCTTTCTTTCTTTGAAGGGTGATGCTTTTGGTGTCGAATCTTACCAACTCTTTGCCTACCTTTAAATCTAAAAGATTTCTCTGTTGTTTTTCTTTTCCCCTAAAAGTTGTATAGTTTTATGTTTTACATTCAAGTTAACGATCCATTTTGAGTCCATTTTTTGTGTGTAAGATGTGAGCCTTAGGGGCAAGGCTGTCTATCCACTTGGATTCCCAAATGCCCCCATGCCATGTGTTGAAAGGCTACACTTTCCTTTACTGATTTGCTTTTTCACCTTCCTCCAAAACCAGCCGGGCACATTTCTGCCATTCTTCTATTTCTGGGTTCTACATTCTGTTTTATTGACCTACGTTTCTGTCTCTCTGCCAAAACCACACATTCTCAATCAGCGTGGCCACATAAATCCTGCATTCAGTAGACACGTTCTTCATACTTTGCTTTCAAAACTGTTTAGCTATTTAAATTTCATTGCTTATTCAAATACGTTTTAGAATAATCTTGTTTGGATCTACAAAAAAAAAAATCCTAGGGGATTTTGACACTAGCATTAAGTCTTTTTATTAATCTGGGGAGAATTAAGCATCTTTACCATGCTGATTCTTCTAATCCATGAAAATGGATGAATTTCCCCCTAGATTTTCTAAAAACATCCCTTTTCTTTATTAGTATATTGTAATCATATGTCATAATGAAGTTCAGAATAATAGAGATATACATGCACAGAGCACTGGGTGAGCCTGATCCTGGCTCCCACCTCCTCCCATCCCCCCTCCCTCCCCCCTCCCCTTGTATACCATTGTGATTGACATTGATAGAGTTTTATAGCTTTCAGCTAAAAAGTTGGGTTTTGTTAAATTTTTACCCTATCTTTTTTGAGTCATCAGAAATGCCATTGTGTTTTTAATTTTGGCATCTACATTCAAGATGTGTTTTGTAGATACTGTTTATCAAGCTGAATTCCCTCCATTCCTCTTTAGCTGGTAGTTTTTGTCATGAATGGGTATTTGTCAACCACTTGATCATATTAATGTAGGTATATGATCAAGTGATTTTTTTTTTTTGGCAGTACTGGGGATTGAACCGAGGGGCATTCTACCTCTGAGCTATACCCTCAGTCCCATTTTTGTAATTTTTATTTTGAAACAGGGTCTCAATAAGTTGCAGAGAACCCAGATCCTCCAGCCTCAGCCTCCTAAGTACTTGGATTACAAGCATGCGTCAACACACCTGGCTGGCATTCTTCTTCACCCTGTTCAGAGAGTAGATTATATTGATTTACCTATGACTATTGAACTAGTGTTGTATCTCTGGATAAAAAGAAACTCATTTGGCTTATAAAGTTATTTTTATATAATTCTGAATTTCAGTTGCTAATATTTTTATAGTCAAACACATAAGTGTGTGTATAAAAATATACAGACACACGCACACACACATCTATATGTTTGTGGTCATGAACAATGTTAATCTATAGTTTATTTCCCCATCTTTTCTTTCTTTCTTTCTTTTTTTTTCTTTTCATTTTTTTTTTTTTGTGGTCCTGCCAGGGATTGAATGCAGAGGCATTCTACCTCTGAGCTATACCCCCAGTCCTATTTTTTACTCTTTATTTTGAAACAAGGTCTCACTAAGTTGCAGAGGGCCTCACAAAGTAGCTGAGGCTGGCCAAGAACCCAGATACTCCAGTCTCAGCCTCCCAAGTATTGGGATTACAAGCATGTGCCACTACACCCAGCTTATTCTTTCCTTTTCTGTACTCTCTTTGTCTGGTTTTTATCAGAGTACTACTAGTTCCACGAAAGGAACAGGGAATTGTTCCCTTCTCTTCTGTTTTCTAGAAGAGGCTATATAGGATTGACATAAGTTCTTTCAATATTTTGTAGAATTTTCTGATGAAAACTTCTGAGTCTGAAGATTTATTTTTTTAAGATTTTTTAACTTAGAAATTCAAATTCCTTAATTGATGAAGGGGCACTCAGATGATGTATTTCATGTTGGGATTGTGGACTGTGTATTTCACTAGGAAGTGTCCCTTTCCATCTAAGCAGCTACACCCATGTCTTTAGAGATATCCCTGGCATTCTCTCATTATCCTTTTGACCTTGAAAAATCCATGATGACATTCCCATTCTCATTTTGATATTTATTATTTTCTTCTCTCTCCTGCATTTTGGTCAATTTTGCTAGAGGTATGGTAATTTCTTACATATTTTCAAAAGGCCATTTTTTAAATCTATTTTTATCTATTTCCTCTATTTTTGCTGTTTTTCTGTTTCATTAATATCTATTCCTATAACTTCTTTTTCCTTGCTCCTTCCAAGTTGAGTTTTCTATTTTTTTCTAAGTCCTTAAGGTAGGAGCTTAGATGACTTATTTCATTCATTCCCTCTTCTCTATAAAACCAGTATCACCTTAATACCAAACCCAAATACAGAATGCTCAAGAAAAGAAAATCACAGACCAGTATCACTGACAAAGTTGGATGCAAAACCTCTAAACAAAATATGAGCAACACGCATTCAAAATCGCACCAAGAAAATTATACCCCCTGACCAAGCTGGGTTCATTCCAGAGATGCAAGTTTCGTTCGATATATGAGAAGCCATCCATGTCATTCACCACAGAAATAGAACTAAGGACAAAAGTCACGTGGTCATCTCAATAGAGGCTGAAAAAGCATTCAACAAAATCCAACACCCATTCATGTTAAACAAACAAACAAACAAACACTGCAGTGAATCGGAAAAGAAGGAATTTACCTCAACATCATAAAGGCAATATACATCATATTGAATGGGGAAAAACTGCAAGAATCCTTTTAATGTAGCTTTTTATTGCTATCAATTTTCCTCTCAGTACCTCTGTAGCTCTCTCCCTTTTTGTTGTTGTTGTTTTACTGGGTATTGAACCAAGGGACATTCTACCTCTAATTCTACCCTAAGCCCTAGTTTATTTTTTATTTTGAAACAGGATCTCGCTAAGTTGCTGAGGTTGTCTTCAAACCTGTGATCCTTCTGTCTCAGGTTCCCACATACTGAGATTACAGGTGTGCACCACTATATCCAGCTGTGTCTCACAAATTTTGATGTAGTATTTTCACTTTCACTGATCTTATGTATCTCAATTTTTAACTCTTGGATTTAAGAGAAGTGCACCGCTTAGTTTCCAGATATTCAGAGATTCTCCTGTCATGGGTTTCTAGTATGACTCCATTATGGTCAGAAAACATTCTATATGATTTCAATTATTTTAAATTTCTCAAAGTTTACTTTATGGCCCAGAATATGGTCTATCTTGTTATGTGTCTCATGAGCACTCAGGGGGAAAAACAAACATGTATTCTGCTGTTGTTTGGTGGAATGCCCTACACTATAAAGATTTTGGCCAGGTGTGGTGGTGCACACTTGTAATCCCAGTACTTGGGAGGCTGAGACAGGAGGATTGCACATTTGTGGCCAGCCTCAACTACTTAGTGAGGCCCTCCACAACCTAGTGAGACCCTATTTCCAAATAAAGAATAAAAAATTGGGTGGAGGGGTATAGATAAGAGGTAGAATGTCCCTGGGTTCAATCCCTGGTACCACACACACACAAAAAAGTTTCTGTTGACTGATAGTGACCATGCTCTTCATTATCATTGCTGATTTTCAATCTAGTTTTTCTATGAATTGTTAAATAGTAGTGTCTAGTTTCCAAATATAATTGTGGATTTTCTTGTTTTCCTCCTAGATACATAAAAATTTTTTGCTTTATATATTTTGTAGCTCTGCTGTTTTGTGCATGCACATTTATGATTGCTCTTTTTCTTTCTTTTTTTTTTTTGTGGTACTGGGGATTGAAATCAGTGGCGTTCTACCTCCAAGCTATATCCCCAGCCCTATTTTTTATTCTTTATTTTGAAACCAAGTCTCACTAAGTTGTGGAGTGCCTCACTAGGTAGCTGAGGCTGGCCACGAACCCGGATCCTCTGGTATCAGCCTCCCAAATGCTGGGATTACAAGCGTGCGCCACCATGCCCAGCCTGCTCTTTTTCTTGTATTGACATTTTTATCATTATATACTGTTTCTATTTTTGGTCATTTTCTGTGCTCAGCCATCTGCTTTATCTGATACTCGTATAACAACTCCTGTTTTCTTTTGATTACTATTTGCATGATACATAACATTTTCATCTTTTTGCATGCAATCTACTTGTTTAACTAAATCTGAAAGGAGTTTCTTGTTAACAGCATGTAGTTGGATCATGTACTTCAATCTACTCTAATAGTCTTTGAAATCATTAATATAAATAGGCCATTGATATTTAATGTAATTATTGTTAGTGTTTAATTCTGACATTATATTATTTTCTTGTGTATCTTCTCTATTTTTGCTTTCTTTGAATTTTCTGCCTTTCTCTGGGTTGCTTGAATATTTTCTTGTAATTAAATTTTAATTTATTGATAGTGGTTGACAGTGAATCTCTTTTTATGGATTTTTAAAATCAATTCTTCAGGCATTATATTATACATACACAACTTACAATAGTATATATGTGTTACTATTTTAGCAGTTTGAATGAAGTGTGGCAGTCTTGCCTCCCTTTATATCCCTTATCTCTTCCCATTTACAATATAATTGTATTAAACATTTCTTCTACATGCATTTCAAACAACAACACTCATAATTTTTCTTAAGCATACATCACAATTTTGAAAACACTAGAGAAGAAAAGTTTACTGTATTCATGCCTACTTTAGTTTTATTCCTTTCTGATGTCTTAGGGTTCTTTCTTTTCTCATTTCCTTTCTCCTCACAAACTTCTTTGAGCCCTTCTATCAAGGTACATCTACGGCCAACTAATTCTCCAGGTTTTTCTTCATCTGAGAATGTTCCCCTTTATTTCTGAAGGATATTTTTGCTAAATATAGAATTCTGAGTTGGCAGGTACTTTCTTTCAGTCCTTGAGAAATGCCCTGCCATTTCTTCTTTGCCTCTATGACTTCTGATAAGAAACCTCTTCTACTTTGAATTGTTTTTCCTCCTGTAAAGATGGTGTCATATTTTTCTTTTTAATTTTTGTGATTCTTTTCCTTAGTTTTCAGTTTTCATAAATTTGACTATCATGAGTCTTGAGTAGATTCCTTTGGGCTCATATTCTTTGGGGTTTACTCAGCTATTTGAATCTGTATATTTATGTTCATAGGCCATGTTTGTTCTTAGGAGGAATAAGGAAATGTACATTTAGTTCATTTTCCCAGAAGCCCATATATTACCATTTTCAATTATTTATATGCATGCTATTTACTGTGTGTTTCTGCAACAAATTGTAAGATTCGTAAGAACAAATATCTGACTTTTCCATTGTCCACTGTATCCCAAGGCCCAGCATAAACCTTCACATATAAAACTGTTTGATGTGTATCCTGAATGACCAAGGTAACACACTGAACTCTAGTAGGATTTAAAGTAAGGTTGACTACATTAACCTCTTGGGAATTTAATTTATACTGCATATTCAAGAACATCTTACATCCGCTGGTCCTGATCCTGAGGTCTTCATGGCTGGGGGTGCAGGAATATGCATTTTTATGCATATTTCACAGGAGATACACAGCTATCTTGAACCTGCCTAAGAGAATAATCACGAGCTGTGCTCCCATCAAGAAGAGCAGGGTCTGAGCAGGGTTCTAGGAGTGAGGACAAGGGGGGTCATGACTTGGGGGTCATGCTTCACTGGACTTGCTCTGTAATTGCCAGCAGCAAAATGAATTCCCTCACCAACATGTAAATCTTGGGACACATATTTAAGATAGAAACATTTGAACAAACAGAAGAGGAAATTGTCACAAAAGGCATAACGCTCTGCTACTGAGAAGGTGTCTGGAAGAACACATTCTTCACTCAACTCATGCATTTTAAAGCCGTGCCTGATGGTTTCTGTTTACCTAGTACAAGGCCATTAATACATTCCACCCAAGAGGGAAGCAATTTTAATATTAATAGGCTCTTTATGAGAATTTAATAACAAAGCCATAGCTTCTGTGGGCTTCAAGACACAGGGGTTAATTACTTCAAACAGGTTGGCAGGGAAAAGGTCAAATTTTAATGCTGACTTTAACTGTTTGGGATAAATATGAAAAGGTAATAGCCTATTTAAAGCTACGACACCCACTGTTCTTGGTTGGCTGGGAAGCCATCACACGATGTCCTGCCTGTTGATTCTGCCTATGGATGCGTGGAGTAGCTACATGCCTGGATACTACACCCGCTGAATCCAACTCACTCCTAACTGGGCTCCATCTGCCTTTTCAGAGAATTGGAGAAAGGCAACTTTATGTTTGTTTATTTGGAGTGCGAATCTATTCTACTTTGTCTAGGACCAAAGTAGCATGGAGTTAAGGGCTTTCCAATCTTTCTCCAATAGCTTCAGAAGTCATTGCCTCCTCTGCTATATCAAAGACTACCACTAAAGTATCCAAGTAGGTTGCAACTGGGTGCTTTTAAGGTTTGATTCTCTTAGCCAACTATGAAAGAGATATGAGGCCCAGGAACCCCCCATCAAGTCCTAAAAGAAATGCAGAGTGGGGGCACATGGGGAGCCATGGTGTTGGAGTTCAACAAGAGATGGATAACGGTGAGAGCCCTAATGTGTCACCAAAAATGCCAGCTCAATTTGTTCATCTGGAAAACACGATGCTTCCTTATCAGAGTATGGGCTGCAAATTTACATGAGTGTAGTTGATATTTTTTGCCCATATCCTTCTTGGATTATTGCACCACATTTCCTCCCTTAGTTCAGTGCCCTGGGTCCTGACCAGGGTTTGTAGTGAGCAGTTGGTTTAGACCTGTAGAGGTGGTAAACTCCCCACAGCAGTGAGGACTCTCTTGATACCACTGTTCAGCCTGCACCTGCCACCATGCTCACTGGATCCACCCGCCTCATTAATCATGAGGGTGTGGACAAGCGGATCTCTCTGCCCTAGTCCTTTTACTTCCATTGAGAAATGGCCTACATCCAGTGTTCACATATGAAGGTATTACTTACCAATCTCACCAACATGTATGGGGAGGGATGCGAAGGGAAACTCACCAGGTGCTGTGTGCACATATGCTTTATCACTTTGAATCTCCCCATGATATATAATTATAGTGAAGTATGTAAATGTATGTAAAGTGTGCACAACTATATAAAAAAGACGAACATATTGAAACACTAAAAATAAAGAATTTACAATTTAATGCGGGAGGTAAAAGCAATATGACATGCATGTGGATAGGTATGAGAGAATGCCATGGGAACATTGGAGGGGAAAAAGCAGCAAATGTGAGCAGCCTTGGGAAGCTTCTGCAAAGAAATGGCTTCTGAGGTTAAACTTGGATTCAGCCAGGATGAGGTAGGTATGCTGCAGTAACAAATGGCCCCACTATCTGACCCAGGAAAGGCTGTATCTGACTCAGGCTGTGTGTTGGCGGTGGGTTAGCAGTAGCTCTGTTCTGTCATCTTCTCTCAGAGGCCGAGAGTGACAGAGAAATGACTGTCTGATCTCTTAGCAGAGAGAAAGAGAATTAAGTGAGTCACAGAAGGGCTCTGAAAGCTTCTGCCCAGAAGTGACACATATCACTTCCCTGTGTTTCAGTGGCTGGAACAAGATTCATGGCCATTCCTGATGTTTAAAAGCTGAGCAGGTAAAAAATCCTTCTGTAGTGAGAATCAGCAAAGAAGAGGATGGACAATATTTTAGAAGGAAAGATAGACCCGCCATGCATCTACAACATGAGTAAGAACTCTGTGTAAAGAGGAGGTGGGATGAGTGTTTATGGAGACAGAATATTCAAAAGCACAAGAAGGGAGAGGAGGAGAGGGTGCGAGCAGAATGGGCGAAGAAGGAGAAGGAGGAGACAGAGGGATTCTGGAGGATTCTGAGTAGCTAGTTTAATAAAGCAAAAGCAAAAACTACAAGGAAGAGAGTAGAGAGAATTATATGGAACAGCAAAGCTCCTTCCCCATCTCGGGCACCAGAGCAAATGTGGTCAGCCAACATCCATACCCTGATAATGAGGAACCTCCGGGTCTTCACACAAGGGCTAGTGTCTGTGTGTGTATGTGTGTGCATGTGTGTGGGAATGCACAAACATGCACACACATGGTCCTACATGGGGATGTAACCCAGAGCCATATGCATGCTGGACCAGCCTCTGCCACTGAGTAGCATGTAGCCCTTCTCCAGTCTTTAAGTGGGTATTTACAACTAAGTCTCTCCCCTTTCAGTGATAAAAGGATGGAGCTATCAAAATGTGATGACCAATGGGGCAATGGAAAAGACAAGATGGCGGCCAAACATATGAATGTACAAATGACAGGACATTAGTGTCAGGGTTCATGGTTCCTGGTCCTCAGAACCTGGCCCCAAGTAACTGTTCAACTTGTCATAGAATGACTTATAGAAACACACACACACACACACACACACACACACACACACACACACACACATCTGGGGAGCCTCAGTCCAACTTTCACTTGAAGTCTCTCAGTGAGAGTCCAAAGGAAGAGGAGTTAAGATGGTGTGGGTGTGGTGAATAGTTCTCACCGGAGCTGGTTCCCACATGCGGGGTGGAACCACTCCACAATGAGCACTCACTACACATCAGGGAGCATGCTGGTGGCTGGGGACTCTAGTGACCAAAGTAAAACAGGTCCCCGAGCAAGTCAGAAATCAAATAAGTAAACTAACCTAGTTATTACGGTTGGGTGCCATGATAGGAGTAAAAAGAGACTGCTAGAGGGAACACGGGAACCTGCCTGGTACTCAGTGGTCAGGGAAGGCATCCCTGGAGATAATAGTGTCCATCCTGTGATTGGATTATTGAAGAGTCCTCTAGCAACAGGAGCAGCATGTGCAAATATCCCCAGAGAGGACAAGAGCGGGGTGTGTCCAAGGCACTTAGAGAAGGTCACTGACCAGGGCCACCTGAACAGGGAGGTGAAGGGCAGGAGACCATGCTGGGCAGGTCTGCACTGGAGATGGCCACTCAGTGTCCTGCAGGTCACCCGGAGGGTTTAGACTTCATCTTAAGGCTATTAGATGGGTTTTCTTCACTAGTATAGAACAGAATAATAGAACAGTATGATAGCCTAGAATAGAATAGCTTAGAATAGTACAATCCAGTGATCAGTAAAAGACAACTACCAGTTTAGTGCCCCTAGAAGCCAGCGCCTACGTGATACAAGTCTGCTGGGAGACAACCAAGCTAATTCCATGGGGACTTCTGTGGTTATGGAAAGGACCCCCCCAACACACACACACACACACACACACACACACACACACACACACACACACAATCTTTTCCAGACTTTGGCTTTTCTTCCTTCAAAATAAGAAGCTGCAAAACTGACATTCAAGGAGTGACCATGGGGGTTAGCTAACAGGACATCAAAAAGCCAAACACATTGCCTTTTATGAGGAAAGCATCAAAAATAATGGTTGCAGGTGCAAAAGTTGGGTAACTGTACATTTCGAGACTAGATCAGAGCATAGTGATAAAGCTCTGGGTGCAAATTCACCTGTAGCCAAATTAAAGTGAAAAATAATTCAGGTGACTGGCCTGATGTACCTATCTCTCTCTCTCTCTCTCTCTCTCTCTCTCTCTCTCTCTCTCTCTCTCTCTCTCTAATTTGATTGACTGATTTTTAGTCCTACTTTAGTCCTACTTGGGAGTAAGTGCTGCTGTCTCTGCGGCTGAAACAGATTGCATTTCTATGAATTCTGTATCAGCGGACATTGCTGCCAGCCCTCCTAACTCCAGCTTTCTCCTTGGGAACGGCATGTGGGGGTGACAACATCTAGTCTGCAGCTGGAGTGGCGCTCTCAGTGTGAAGACAGCAAGATATTTACCAACCCATGGCTGGCGCTTTGTGGAAGATAATGGCACATTTACAAACAAAAGGGAAAGTCTCCCAATTACAAAAGCAAATGGGAACAACTCACATGCCAACGAGGACTTGAGAAGGCACCAAATTCTGTGCTCCAGTACGGCGGGGGGGCGGGGGGGAAGAGAAGGGAGAGGGGGTAGAAGGGGTAGAGGAGGCAGAGAGAGAGAGAGAGAGGAGACAGAGAGAGGAGAGAAAGGAGAGAGAGAGGAGAGAAAGGAGAGAGAGAAGAGGAAAGGAGAGAGGAAAGAAGAGAGAGATGAAAGAGGAGAGAGAGATAAGAGAGAGGAGGAAGAAAGAGAAAAGGGAGAGAAGAGAAAGAGGGAGAGAAGAGATCAAGAGTAGGGAGAGGAGAGAGAGACACGGAGAGAGAGGGGGGAGAGAGGAAGAGAGAAAAAGAGAGAGAGAGAGAGAGAGAGAGAGAGAGAGAGAGAGAGAGAGAGAGACCAGTTCTTACGTAATTGGCCACAGAGCTGCCACATCTGTTGCAGTGGGGGACAGATTGGGAAACAGAAAACTGGAGGGGCATGGTTTCATAGCTGGAGGCAGCACTTCTCAGTCCAAAACAAGTGATTTGGGAAATGTAGCTCCAAATATAGTCATTACTTTCCCCCCAACCAGCGGAAGGCCTCCATCAAAGCTATCCTTTTTAAACCCTCACATAAAAACATAAGCATGCCCCCCCCCACCACTGCATGCCGGCATCAGAGTTTTAACACCAACACCCCAGGCTAGGATTATTCCAGAAAAAACTGGGGTGGCCGAGAGCTTGCATGCAAATGGATTTCAGACAGAATTCCTGAAGCAGAGGAAAGTCTGTCACCCCAGCACTGAGAGGAGCCCTAGGCACTTTCTTTTTATGAGTGTCCCTTTCCCCACCCCCACCCTCAGCACGCAGGTACACTGACTTCATGCTCACTCCGACATACCACGCTTTTCTGCATTTTGGGCTTTGGTACACACCAGTCCTTGTGATGGTGACATTTCCTAGGTTTCCTTGAGAGGGTCAGCTGTCACCTCCTCAGCTGGCCCTCCCTGTATTTGTCCAGCAGGTTCCCACCCTGCCTCTGTGTCTCTGTGCACTGACACACCCCTCTTCCAACATAGCCCTCCACGCCATCTACCATTTTCACAAGGGTATTGAGCTGGTCCACCTTGCCCGGGCTTAAAGTGAGTATTTTCTTAGATGAAGGGAAATTGAGAAAGCAAGGAAAACCGAAGACAGGATCCTCGCTCATGAAGACACCTTGAGATTTCTTGTTCACTCCACCTAAACCTGGGAGAATACAGAATGTGCCCAGCCCTCCTCCCTGGGCCTGACTCTTTTCAGAACCTCAGATAATCCAAGCCCGACAAAGGGATAGAAATAAAAGTGGTCAATCATTTGCTAGAAAAGTTGTCACAATTCAGTTGACAGTCAAATAACCACAAACATCTGTTTGTGTCCAATTCCCAGGAGATCTTCCTGCAGTAAACACGGCCCCACATCAATATGGATCAGGCAAAGAGGCTTCCTGCTCCTCCCCAACCCCTCTTATATATTTCAAATATTTATTTATTTTGGTATTAAGGATCTGAGCTCTACCCTGTGCCTATCTTTTTATTTCTTTTTTTATTTTGAAACAGGGGTCTTATTAGGTTGCTGAGGGCCTTGCTAAGTTGCTGAACCTGTTCTCAAATCTGCAATCCTCCTGTCTTAGCCTCCCAAGTACTGGAATGGCAGGTGTGCAATACCACACCCAGCCTCTTCTTTTTCTTTTTTTTATTTTTTGAAGATTCTCAATTACCTTAGCAGGCAGGGCCTAGAGCTACCCAAACCCTGGCTTCCTTTGTCAGGTAAGGTGCCACCAAGTGACTTCATTCTGACTAATAAAATGTCCAAGCAATTGGCATGTGCAGTTCCCAGGACAGGATGTGCTCTCAAAGAGAGGAAATGAGTCCCGATGCCCCCAGCTCTCTTTCCTGCCTGTTGGAATGAGGGTATCCTGTGTGATGATCAAGTCGCCATCTCACAGTCACAGGTGAAGGCCCACTGTGGAGGAAAGGACTCCTTTGAGAAGAGGGAGGCCGGGGAATCTGCACACCTGCTCTGTCTTTGTTATCTCTCGGTTTCACTTGATAGAAGAGCAGAGTCAACTTCTTTGTGAAACCACCACTTTCTGCCACGGGCAGCCCAGTCGGATTCTCTCTGACCCAGTGGCCAGAGAAGAAAGACCGGACGCAGGCATTTCCGTAGATGGAACCAGCAAGGCCGGTGGCCCAGCAGCCGGTGTCTGCGTGCAGTGCTCGGGGGCAGAATGACTCTTGTCACCGAAACGATCCCACTCGCTCATCGTCTGGCATCTGGGACAGGCTGGGACAGCCAGCTGTTTGAAAGCTGCTTTTGCTCTGAGCTGCTATTTTCATGCTAGGTAGTCACAGCAAAAACAATCTCCCTCTTGATGGAAAAACCAGTAAGATGAGAATAACCTCCGGATCCAGATACAGTGGTTTTCCTAAAACACACGCTGTGGGGATGTTCCAGGCCTCTTGTGCTTTCTGGAAGTGAAGTGCTCTCCAACAACCCCAGGAATGTAGAAAGCAGACTCCCTGTTCAAAGTCTGTGCAGAAATGGACCCTAATTTGTGTTTTATAAATGCTTTGTTATATATTCCAGAGAAATCCTCCCTCTAGCGCAGGGGTTGCCCACCTTTGCAAATCAACACTGCGGATTGACGACAGCATTCCGAGCGGAGGGCGTCCTTAATCATTTGGATACACACGCAGCTACATATCTTGTCCTTGTCCGGCGGGAGGATCAACATGACTCTCCTTAGCGGTAACACCAGCTGGCTTTCTCAAAGGATGCATGCTCTCTTAATACAGATGTTTCCCAGAGCTTCTTGCTGGATGGCTCTTCACTAAAGCCCAGGAGCAGATTTTTCCTGCCTGTCTACTCCTCTCCACTCCCCCACTGTGGCCCTGGCCTCTCTGTTTTGCTCAGCTCAGTGACAGTCCACCCCAGTCTGTTCTCCCGTTCTACCCACCCCCTCCACTCCACTCTGTGTCCATGTGAACTGACCCTGTGGGACAGGACAAGTCCCTTCCTCTACATGAAGGTGGATATTGGCCAGCCACTCATGTGATGACAACAAGGACATAGATGTTGACCCCGTGTCCAGTATTTTAAACATCAATGAGTACACATCATCCCTCTTGTTCCCCACAAAGCCCCGGGCTGAGTAATGCAGACCCCAGCATCTTTGTTACACAGAAGGGGAAACAGGAACACACAGAGACCGTGTCATTTGCAACCAGTCATGAGATGGATTGCTCACAAGTGCCTGGTTTGAACCCAGGAATCAGGGCTCTAGAATCTCCTCTGATAGAAAAGCAAAAGGGTCCTCATGCCCCTGGCAAGACCTCCAAGGTGAGCATTTGCAGAAAGAATCCAACAAGTCCAAAGATGTGTGCAGAAGCCAGGGTCCCTGTGGGTCCAAGGACCTAAAATATCTAAAACTCTGGGGGCAACATTTTGGGGTCATCATGTGTCATCTGGAATCAGAGAGAAGCCCTGGGTCACTAACCTTCTCCGGACTCATCTGAGAGATGAAAATGGAAAAGAATCTTAGGGTCCATACACCAAAGTCACCTTTGTCCAGCCATGACACAGGAAGGCATGTTGGATCCTGTGGCCATACATCAACTGTCGGGAGCACAATCTGTGTGCTGAGCGAACGAGCCCAGTGCTCTTTCCCATGGGAGTGCATCCCCCAGCTCCACAGACGTGCAGACGCAACGGGCAGCTAGCATCAAGAGCCTGCAGATTTATGGAGGTGCTGTTCCCCAGAATTGGAAATCTCCAATGTCGTTTTTCACCAAGATAAAAGAATTCTTTTAAAAGGACGGTGAGCAGAGATTGAAAAGGGGATGTGGGCTTGCTTTCATCAGACCCACTTAAATCACCAATTTGCTTGCACTTGTGTTTCTGCCTTTATATCCCCTCCCCTCCTCACCAGGTGCTTGGAAAGTAAGCACTGGGGCGACTCAGGAAGACAAAGTGACTGCAAAAGACAGGGAGGGGGAAGATATGGCGCCCGGTTCTTGCATGCATGTAAGAGAAGATGGTGGACATGGAGACAGGGGAAGATATCTGCGTGCATTTGCCAGGAAAGGAGCTGTTTCCTTCACTGCAGAGGCGGCTTCTGTTGGACTGTGCACTGGACCAGTTCTTAAAAAGCACCCAGAGGATGGAAGAGAGAGAGGGAAGACCCCGAGAAGACCCCGAGCCACAAGTTTGGCAAGCGAGAAAAGCAAAAGCGAAGGTACAATGATGGATTTAATTGGAGAGTGGATGACCCGGATCACAATCTGAATAAATAAACAATGGGTGATTATCTAAGCGAGGCTGGTATCCAATTTCAGCTGGAATAATTAATGAAAAATTCATCAACACACACACACACACACACACACACACACACACACACACAGAATGCTCAGCTCTGTGTTTCTTGTCTGACATAGTGAAATTAAATACCAGGGGCCCTGTCAGAAGCCAGTAATCATTTTGATTTAGAAAGTGAATATAAGAACATGTATGTCTTCTATCCAAAATTGTTCATCTGGTACTGCAAACAGATTTGGAATCTCATTGATTTATTATTGATTCATTCATTTCTTATAAATATCTGTTGATTTCCCTGGCTTTGCTAAAAAGTAAAATATACAAAAAGCAAACAAACAACAACAAAGACAGTAAGATAAGACAAGATTAGAAAGGAGGGTTTGGACTGTGGAAGGTGTTCAGAGCCATGCTAATTGCCTTGGAGTTGAGCAGAAAGGCAGTAGGGAGTCACTGAAAGTGTTTGAGCAGAAGATTGGCTTGGGTAGAGCTGTAAGTGGAACAGGTTCGCCTGGAAACAGAGTATAAAATTCATCAGTGCATGTATACACACACACACACACACACACACACACACACACACACACACACACACACACTAAAAAACACCAACTCTCAAGAGAAATGGTCAAGACAATAAAACTGCGCCAATGACCGAGTCCTGAATGGGTTCAAGGTGAGCCAGAGCCTATCTCTCCTCTCATTGTAACGTGGAGTGTAATCAGCTCCGGGGCTATTTTGGTTGATTATGTAATACAAACAAGAGCACAGTTGCTTCAGCATTTTCCTTTTCTAAATTTCTTTAATGGCCAGCTGGCTGTGCAGGACGGATTGAACCTAGACAAAAATGTACAATTCTAAGGAGTTTTAAAAATAAATAAAATGCTACAGAAGCTGCTG
>PVLC010023958.1:0-25206 GCA_004027655.1 Graphiurus murinus | reverse complement strand
GGGCACAGGTGGGTTTTTGTTTTTTGAAATTTGGTTTAACTGATGTCAATCAGCTGTTCCCAGAAACTGATCAGAAGGTATTACTTGTTGAGTATTTTTGACAAATCTGTTCAAAACACATCAAAACTCTTCACTTGGGAGATTTTAAAGTAAATTATAAAATTCCATTTCCCTCTTTTTGAATGCACAGATGTGACAGAGTGGTGATACACAACGCCCACTTCTGCAGCAAAATCATCCTAAAACCTTGCTCTCGGAGTGCTCTCTCCACAGTGTGGATAAGCAGTGTCTTTTTATTCAGTCTTAAAACGACGCCTTTTCCTAGGAATGCTGTATATTTATTTGTTTTAATATTTGCTGAATAGCATCCCCTGTCACCACAGAAAGAGCCAGCACGATTGTATCATTTGTCTTTTCATAAAAGAAAAAAGGTATAACTCACCTTTAAGGTGGTAAGTCTTTGAAGTATTTTGCTATGAGATAACCAGTAAATCTCTGTGTGGTGCAGGAGATCTTTGTGACTACTGCTTCTGTCAATAATTAACTTCATAGAGATTCTGCCGTTTGTTTTTGTAAAATTTAGTGCCTCAGCTGGGTGTGGTGGTACACACCTGTAATTCTAGAACTTGAGAGGCTGAAATAAGTTTGCTGCCAGCCTCAGCAACTTAGCAAGACCCTCTCCCCTTCCTCCCTCCCTCCCTTCCTTCCTTCCCTGTCATCACAGAAAGAGTCAGCACGATTGTATCATTTGTCTTTTCATAAAAGAAAAAAGGTATAACTCACCTTTAAGGTGGTAAGTCCTTCCTTCCTTCCTTCCTTTCTTCTTTCCTTCCTTCCTTCCTTCCTTCCTTCCTTCCTTCCTTCCTTCCTTCCTTCCTTCCTTCCTTCCAGTGTATATGTAGTACTGGGAATTGAACTCAGGGACATTCTACCTAGGAGCTACACCCCCAACCCTATTTTATTTTTAATTTTGAAATAGGATCTCACTAAGTTGCTGAGAGCCTCTCTAAGCTGCTGAGGGTGGCCTTGAACCTGCAATTCTACTGTCTTAGTCTTCCAAGTACTGGAATTACAAGCATGTGCCACTAACCCCAGCTCAGCAAGACCCTTTTACAAGACAGAATGTTCCTGAGTTAAATCCTCAGTACCAATACATACATACATACATAAATTAATAAATAAATAAATAGTAGCTCAATGACATAGTGTGGCAGGCTTAGCGGGTGAGAGTGTCATAGTTAAGCCTGCTCTACACTGCTTTCCTCGAGAGCCATGAGGAGGGGACATGTGACCTAGTGCAGCATGGATAAGATGAGGGAACCAATGCCCATCTATTTAAATACTAGCAGAGCTTAAATTTTTCTGTGTGTGTGTGTGTGTGTGTGTGTGTGTGTGTGTGTGTGTGTGACACTGGGGATTGAACCCAGGGGCCGTCTACCTCTGAGCTACACCCCCAGACCTACTTTATTTTATTTTGAAACAGGGTCTCACTAGGTTGATGAGAGTCTCATACTTGCTGAGGTTGTCCTCAGACCTGCAATCCTCCTGTCTTGGCCTCTTAAGTACAGGGATTACATGTGTGTGCCACCATGCCCAACTTTCTTTCTTTTTTTTTTTTAAGATGATAAAAAATAAATATAACTAAAAGTTCTAGAATTTTCTTTGCATAAGAATGAGTTACCATGGGGCTCAGTGGCACACACCTATAATCCTAGCACTTGGAAGGCTGAGACAGGAACAAGTTCAAGGTCACCTTCAACAACTTAGTGAGACCCTCAGCAACTTAGCAAACCTTGTTTCAAAACTAAACTAGAAAAAGGGCTAGAGTGTAGCTTAGAGGTAGAATGCCCCTGGGTTCAATTCCCAGCACTAACACCAAGAAAAAGAATGAGTTACCTTTTACATCCCATTTTGGACACTCTGGACTACACAACAGGGCCCTTGGCCATGTTCACAGCTCCTAGAAATCTATTCCAGTCTTTCTCCTACCCTGGTTCCCATGTTTACTAGATCCAGTGCTTCCAAAATACATCCTACATCGTTGTGTCTTTGCAATTCTTTGTGCCTGATATGCTGGTCCCCAGCGCACTGGCTCAGGATTCTATCTTTTCTTCAAGAGCCAGCCCTAGGCCACCAGGCACAATCATTCATTCAGCTGTTCAATGAATATTTACTGAGCACCTACTCGAGGCCGGGCACTGATCTAAGGGCCGCTGACTTCACAGCAGTGAACCAATCCAGTGCAATCCCCTGCTCTGGGACCCTCTATTCCTGTGGGGGTAGACACGGATGTTCTAGGGTCAGCCATTCCGTTTACCCACGGGTAGGTAGGCCAGTTACGACTTTGCTCCCAGAGAAAGCATTTGCTCCTAAGAGCAGGGACGGCTGATCCTGAGCTCTAAGTGGAAGGCCTTACCCATAGGAGAGGGCAATAGATAATAGTTGGAACTCAAGAACATAACAGGGGTTAATCCATGCCATGACCCCAGCCACAGACAAAGATCTGACACTAAATCCAGACCGAGGATTCCTAAGCATCTGATGGAGCCCCAGGCCGGGCCCCCCACAGGAGCCAGCAAGCACAGTCTCACACACACCCTGTTCCCGAGGAGCCTCATTCCGCCCCATGAGAAGGAACTGGCCCCCTGTGGCGGGCACTGGCCGGCAGGAACCACTTCCACCTCCCAGTGTCCCTATATTTAGCCTTCTGCTGTGACCCTGCAGCCCTCTCCTCTCCATGGCCAGCGGGAATTGCCCGGCAGCTTTGATGGCCGGTTTTCCCAGGCCCTGCTCCTGTTTCCCAGCCCCCAGCATCCCCTCGGAAGGCAACCCACTCCACTGGTAGGCTCTGCACCCTAAAATAGCATCAGCACTTGGTGAGGAGACACAGCCATCTGTATGCAGGGACAGTGCTGCCTGGGGCGGTGGAGTTTTTTGAGGGGGAGGGTTGTTGGGGGCCTAGATAGAAATTTCCAGGGTAACACTGAGACTGCCATAATAGGACCTTGGGCCTCATCTCCCACTTCTCTCAGACCCTCACCCACCCAATCTAGACCTCAACCACGCTGATACATTGTGTCCCAAACTGAGCTCTGCATAGCTTAACCCCACCTCCCCTCCCCAACCCCAGAAACTTTCTTTATCAATTGAAACCCAACCAGTCTGTATTAACGAAGATCACATCAAATGCCGCCCTGCACTCAGGGTGATGGCCAGACGCCAGTGCTCTCGGTCCGGGGTTCAGGCCCGTCCAGGCCCTCTGCTTGGTTCCAAACACCCCAGACTGAAAATGGGCAGGTGTAGGGTGTAGCCTCTACCTGCGGGGTGACTTGAGGGCCGTTTCTCCTGGCTGGCCCTCAGTGCTCCTGCCCAAGGAATGTCTGAGCCTGTGACTCACCACTTGGGTGAGGAAGAGTACTGGGACAGTGGACCTTGCCCTGACCTCAAGCCAGCGGTAGTGTGGGCCTTCCTCCTGGCCCCCCGCGCCGAGGCAGGCTGGGCTCCTGATGGGGTTCCCTGGCTGCCCCGGTGGGATGAGATGGCATGGCAAGGCCCTCTCCTGTGGCTGGGGAGGCCACCAGCCAGCCGGCTCGGGTTTCTCTGTGTTGTCTTAGCTGGAACTCTGGGCCCATAAGCCTCTCCCAGGAACGAGCCATGTCCACCACAGCATCTCCATGGTGTCTACTTCTGCAGAGACCAAGGGGAGCCCAGCAGGACACCGGGAGCGCCCAGGACATGCTCTGGAGCAGGAGGAGCCGATTCACAACGGGAGTCCACTGCACGGCAGAGTCCAGGGAGGCCCCACCCTCACAGGCCAAGGAGCCCCAGCGGAACCTCGGGTGTGCCCACTCTCCTTCCCGTGGGGACCAGGCAGCTTCTGGGAGCATTGCCGCTTAAAGACAACTGCAAGAGGCCACGTAAGCCAGACCGTGTGTTCCATTAGGGCCCATTCATTGACTATGTGTCAAACGCTATTCTAGGCACAGGGGCGCGACAGTGAGTGAAGCTGGCTCAGTCCCTGGCACGTGGAGCTGACCTTCCAGTGGAGGGAAGTGGACGAATAAACACAATATAGTCATAAGTGCTATAAACAAACAAAGTGAAGCAAATGGACTACAGAAAAACTGGGGGTGGGGGCTATTTCAAACAGGCCAGTGTAGAAGCCCTGTCTCTAGGGGTTGACATCAGAGCCAGAAAGTGAAGGAGTGGAGAGAGAGAGCCATACAGCTATCAGGAGGAGGAATGTCCCAGGCAGCAGAATCAGCCAGTGCAAAGGCCCTGAGGCAGAAGTATGCGAAGAGCGATGCAGGAATAGTGACCAAGTGAGCAGGCTGCAGCAGAATGAGGGAGAAAGACAAAGTAAAGGGGTCACGGGGTGGGCTGGAGGGGCTCTTGTTCAGCAGTGGCTTTCTTCTCTTTCTTTTTCTTTTCCTTTTTTTTTTTTTTTTTTTAACCCAGGGGCATTCTACCTCTGAGCCTTTTTTATTTTTTATTTTCAAACAAGGTCTTGCTAAGTTTCTGAGGGTCTCACTAAGTTACTGAGTCTGGCTTCAAACCTACAATCCTTCTGTTTCAGCCTCCCAAATACTGGGATTACAGGCATGTATGAAATGCATGAAATACAATATTGTATGAAATAAATTTTACATTGCAACTTGGTATAAATATGTATATACAAATAATACTTAAGTAAACTAAATGTATGTACTCATATATTTTGTTCTGTTTAATTTTTTAATAATACTGATTAAGATCTTAGATTGATTTTCTGACCTACTAAATGGCCCACAGTATGAAAAATGCTGACTTAGGATCTGATAGACCATTGTAAAGAGTGGGATGGGAGCCATTACATAGGGACGAAGGAGATGCTGTGATCTGTTTCACTTTTTTATTCCATTTAAAACTAACATAATTTACATATGGTAAAACACATCTTTCTAGTGTACAGTCCTTTGGTGAATTTATGCTTTTGTTTTTGTTTTTCTGGGGACTGAACCCAGAAGCAGTCTACCTCCAACTATACCCCCAGCCCTTTTAATTTTTTATTTTGAAACAGAGTCTCACTAAATTGCTGAGGCTGCCCTCAAACCTGCGATCCTCCAGTCTCAGCCTCCCAAGTCCGCGGATTGCAGGAGCGTGCCACCACAGCTGGCTCATAGTTTGCTTTTGAAAAGAGTCACGCAGTAGCTGGAAACAGGGAGAGGGGGATCAGGGGGCTATCTAGGACTGTTGCAGTAGCCAGTGAGATGCGGTGACTCAGAGAGGCTTCCGGGCTTATTTCTGAAGGTTGAGCCAAGAGGATTTGATGGCGTGTTGGATGCGGTATGTGAGAAAAAAAGACAACTCAATAGTGACTGCCAGATACTGGGTCTGAGCAGGGGGAAGTTGGAAAGACAGGGAGGAAAAGGTTTGGGGGAGAAAATCATGAGTTCTGGTTTAGAGCAGTTCGTGCGAAAGTCAAGGAGAGGACCAGTTGGACATAAGGAGGATTCCAGGGAGAAGTGTGAACGTGGGCATCCTCAGTATCCCCACAACTGAGAGCCGCAGCCTACCTGGGATGGCTGGGGTGGGGAAAAAGTGGCCCAGGACTGAGCCCTGGGGCACAGCCACATTAAAGGGTGAACTAACCAGGTGCCATGGCACACACCTGTAATCCCAGGACTTGGGAGGCTGAGGCAGGAGGTTTGCAAGTTCAAGGCCAGCCTCAGCAACTTAGCAAGAGCCTCAGCAACTTGGCAAAACTGTTTCAAAATAAAAAATAAAGTAGGGCTGGGGTGTAGCTCAGAGGTAGAATGTCCTGGGTTCATTTTCTAGCACCAAAAAGGGGGAGGGGTGGAATACAAGGAGGAGTTTGAGGAGTTCAGGGCAGGAAAGTGAGAGGAAGCTGAGGGTGCAGTGGGAGGAGGCCCAGGGGGCTGTGAGCAAACTGCCCCATGCTTAAGGGGGGGGGGCACTGGCTGGGCTGGGCTGAGCTGAGCAAGGCCAGGACAGAAAATTGAGCCCTAGAGCTTGCTTGGACTTCAGTAGGAAATGGGGAGCCATGCTAGGCTTCCGAATAGGGAGTGGCCTGAGCTGAGCCATGCTTCAGAAAGATCATCATAATTATTGTACTACTTACTCAGCATTAATTGGACCCTCCCTCTGGCCAGACCCTGTGCTAGTGCTTTATGTATATTGACTCGTGAGTCTTCCCATCAGCCCAAAGATAGGCGCCACTATCATTTCTGATTTATAGACGAAGACTGTGTTAGTTAGCTCTTTTGTCACTGTGACCAAAATGCCCGACAGGAAAAAATTAAGAGGGGAGAAAGATTTATTTGGGCTCACAGTTTCAGGGTACAGTCTATAGTTGGCCACTCCAAGGCCAACATCACGGCAGCACAGCATGGCAGAGGAAAGCTAGCTACTCAACTGATGGTGGCCAGAAGCAGAGAGCCAGAGGAGGACAGATGTAGTCCTCAAGACCACATACCCATGCCCCACCTCCCAACCCTCCAGCATCGGGGACTATGCTTTTAACACGCGAGCTTCCGGGGGCCCTTCAAAACCTAAAACATAACAAAGACACTTAAGAGACTTGCTGGGTGTGCTGGGACATGCCTGTAATCCCAGTACTTGGGAGGCTGAGACAGGAGGAACACAGGTTTGGATCCACTTTAGCAAGACTCTCAGCAACTTAGTGAGACTCTGTTTCAAAATAAAAAATAAAAATGGCTGGGGGTGTAGCTTAGAGGTAGAATGATGCCCCTGGGTTCAATCACCAGTGCTCCCCACCCCTCCAAAAAAAGAAGTTCAGTGACTTGCCCAAGATCACACAGCTGGGAAATGGAGCTGGGCCTGGAACCCAGACCATCTGCCTCCCACTCCTGGGAGGGGAGCCTGGGACTCAGACTCAGACCTTCTGGCCAATGTCCCAGACCTTGAGAAGGTCACTGATGGGTGTGGGGACTGTAACTCGGGGCAGAGGACTTGATTTCCAGAGGCCCTTTCCCTCCACCTTCAGTGGGTTCCGCTTCAGATCAGCTGCAGGACTGTGGGTCTCTGCTCTTGGGCTGGCTCGGCCCTCTCCAGGAGCCACCCCCTCCTCCTTGCTCAGAGGGTTTAGTTTCTTGAGGAATCTGTCACCATCTGGTCCCCATGTGCTGCCTGTGGGTCTGTCTGGGGCCCTGGAGGATTCCATTCCAGAGTAATTGCTACCAGAGGTGGCAAGATGGGCAGAGGAGCCCGCTGGGGCACTGGGGCCTTGAAAAGAGGGCGGGTGAGACCAAGGCAGAGAGGCCATCAGAGAGAGAAGGTGACAGAGAGAAGGTGGCAGAGCAGAGCGAGGCCAGGGCTGAGTGAGAGCAAGAGGGGAAGGGGGCGCTGGAATGACTGCAGGAGGCAAAGTCACATGGAGAGACAGCCACTGGAAGCCAGACAGGGACAGAAAGGCACGGAGACAGCCAAAGAGACCAAACTCCAAGGAGAGACTCAACGGAGAGGAAAGAAATACAGCAAAGGAGAAAAGAGAATGGTGGGCGGAGGGAGAGACGGCGTCAGAGGAGCGCAACCAAGGCTGAGAAGATGCCAAGGCAGCGGGAGCTGGCGAGACCGGCAGGACGTGGGCAGTCTGGGAGCAGCCGGAGCCCCAGGGCCCAAATGGTCCCCACCACAGCAGCAGTGTTGGGGCAGCCGAGGTCACAGCAGAAGAGGTCTGTTCCTGCCCGCTGGCCTGAGCCAGGCTGCAGCTGCCCCTTCACCATGTGTGGCCCCTTTCCTGCACACTGAGCCATGGGCCCCTCCTTCAGGCCTCCCTCCTGGGCCCAGGGTGCTTGGAGTCCCCAGCTCCTGTCCAGGGCTGGCCAGTCACCCCACCTGGCTCTAGGAGACAGATCTGAGGATGGTGTTTGGGAAGAGCGTCGGACCACGTGTTGAAGAGAGCCCTGTCCTGCCCCTGCCGCCGTCTTCCATTCTTCATCTGCAGGTCTGGGCTTGGAGATCACGGGAACCCACCCAGATGTGCATCCCCTGTCTCCTGGGCTTGGGAGACTGCCCCTGATGTCCTGGGCTTGGGAGACCCACCCATGTGGCCACGTCCACTCGCTCTGCCATTCCCTCCCCATCCTGTAGTCCTTCTCTTCCCCTCCACTCCTCCCTCCCTCACTCTCTCCCTCCTGTCTCCACCTGTCTTTGTCTTATTCTTTCCTTCCTCCCTTCCTTCTCACTGAGTGCTCCCTTTGTGCCAGGGGCCTGGGAGGTGGATCCTGCAGGGCCCCTGGGCCTGGTGGGCTCAGCCCAGGACTGGGACACAAGGCCTGGGGCCAGCAGGGGAAGGTCAGGCTCCAGTCATGAACACCCGCCCAGGTAGCTGCCCTAGCTCAGGCTACCAAGCCCAACCCCCCATCTCCACAGCCCTGCATGGGTCAATTTCACCTCTGGACACTGATCCCAAGATACCCAGGCTGACACTGTGTCTGTGGTCTGAATGTTTGTGCTGCCCAGATTTCCTGAGTTGAAACCCTAACCCCCAAGATGATGGGTGGTATCAGGAGGTGACAGACTAGATCATAGAAACTGCAAAGAGCTAGTGAGCCCTTCTGCCAGGTGAGGACCCAGCAACGAGGCACCGTCTATGAGGAGGAGGCCCTCACCAGACACCAGACCTGCCGGCACCCTGATGGTGGACTTCCCAGCCTCCACAGCGATGAGTTAGAAACAATCATTGTTTATAAACCTCCCAGATGATGTTATTTTTAGAGCATCAGTAGTCTTAGTCCATCTGAATGGACTAAGACTACTGACATAATCACATGCTTCCCATAACAGAGTTAGTGGAGGTCAGAGAGCCCAGAGAGGGGCGGGAACTTGACCCAGGTAACACAGCCAGTCAGAGCCTGGCTCACTTTCTGCTGTGCCTCCGTCCTTCCTGGGGGGCCAGTGTTGTGCAATCACATACCCGCAATGAGATTTCCCCACAGGCCGGGGAAAGTCTTGTGATAGCCAGTCAGAATGAGCTCACTGATGGGATCCATGTGTCAGGCCTTGTCCCTCAACAGCCCCCCCCCCACACACACACAGAGTCCCAGGAGGGAGGGAGATGTGGGGTATCAGTCCCCACACCGCAACCAGAGGAGATGAACACTGGAGCTGATGCCACAGGAGAGAAAGTGTCCCCTGTCACCTTAACATCTGTTGGCAGGGGCAGGGCCCTGGAAGGAGCTGGCCTCAGACTAGGGTGGTCCCAGCTTTGGTGCAGCTGAGGCTTAAGCTGGGCTCTGTGGCCTCGGGTGAGCCCACATTCTGCTCTCCAGTGAGCAGGGATCTTTCTGGTCCCAGGCTGAGTTCTGTCACCTGCACGCTGATGGCATCCTCACCTCCCTGCTGTGATGGTCAGTGCTATGTGTCAGCCTGGCTTGGTCATTATTAGGCACTCAGTTATTGGACACTCCTAAGTTATCAGACTCCTCAGTTATCAGACACTCCTAAGCGGGTGCTGTGATGGGATTTTGCAGGTGGAGAGTCCACATCAGTAGACTAGTAAGGATATTATTCTAGATAATCCAGGTGGGCCATCTGCTTTAACAGTGGACCTGAGGGCTTGCTGAAGAAGAGGAATTCCACCTGTGGACAGCAGCTTCAGCTCGTGCCCAGGGTCCTGGCCGGCGCTTGAGCAAGCCAAGTCCTAGCAGCATGGGCCGGTTCTGTTTCTCTAGCGGAGCCCTGACTGCTGTGCGTTCCGTGGCAGGGCTCGGGTGCCCACACCAGGTTTTTCTTAGCATTCCTTCCCTAACACTCTTCCGTGTTGCAACAGAGTCTCCATGTTTGTCTGCAGAATAGTCCACCTTGTTGATGCACCATAATTTATTAAGCCAATCTCCTCTTACTGGACATTTAGGTTACTTCTAGATTTGTGTATGTAAAAGCTGGAATGAACATTTTGTTGTGTAGGTTGAATGTTGTTCTCAAGAGGAATCTCCAGGAGTGGGGTTGGGCTGACCCCATGGATCCCCTGTGTGTGCCAGCCTGGCTTTCAGCCTCAGATGCATGCCTCGCTATCCAAGGGCTTTCTCTAGCACCAAAGTCCTTGTGCAGGGATGTGCTAGAGATTCGGCACCAGGAGTACCAGCTGTGGTGGTGTGCACCTATAATCCCAGACACTCTGGAGGCTGAGGCAGGAGGATCACAAGTTCAAGGCCAGCCTGGGCAACTTAATGAGACCTTGTCTCAAAAGAAAACAATTTTTAAAAGGGCTGAGAGTA
Organism: Graphiurus murinus; assembly: GCA_004027655.1. NCBI lineage: Eukaryota > Metazoa > Chordata > Mammalia > Rodentia > Gliridae > Graphiurus > Graphiurus murinus. The sequence continues at coordinate 14,965 of PVLC010023958.1, read as the reverse complement.
TAGCTTAGTGATAGTGCACCCCTGGGTTCAACCCCCCAGTACCAAAAAAACAGCCACCCTGGAGCAATGCTCAGTCACGAGGGATGGCATTAGACAAAGCCCCAGCCTCCAGCTGTTTTCCAGACACAGCTCAGGGGGCGCCCTGCAGACTGAGACCAGGCTCAGAGGAGCCAGCTTTGTGGGGCTGTTGCCTCCCTGTCCCACTGGTCTGTTCCCCCTGGAGTTTCCTGACACCACTGCCTAGTGAATGGCCCACACCTGGGGCCTTGGCTCACGAGTGTTTCAGGAAGAGCCAGTTTGGGACTGGAGTTGGGGGCACTCTGTTTGAAAGGCTCAGAGCCACCTCAAGTTTCTCCTCACACCATCTGGAGTCTACTTCCTCCCCAGGCCCTCTGGTCCTTCCTCATTCAGCGTGGTGGAGGGATCAGGGGCTCTGAGATGGACAGCCCCCCATATCAACCCTGGCACTAGCCTTGGGAAAGTCGCTCTGCCTCTAAAGGCTCAAGCTCAACAGAGGGGGGCCTGCGGGGCTACGTGTGGGGTGATGTACAGACCACGGCCTAGAAGAGAACTGCAAGCCCCCCACCCCGCCTCCTTCCCACCCTGGCCCTGACCCAAGCACCACCCTCCCATCTGCAACTGGCTGAGCGAGGCTGTCGCCAACAGCCACATCCTATCTCTTTCAGTTCCTTTGACAACTAGCACCTTTCTTTCCTTCATTTTTTTTTTCTTGCTTGCTTGCTCTCTCTTTCTTTCATTTATTTTGTGATACTAGGGCTAGAACCCAGGGGCATTCTGCCTACAAGCTATACCCCCAGACCTATTTTATTTTTTTTATTTTGAAACAGGGTTTTACTACGTTGCTGAGGGCCTCATGAAGTTACTGAGGCTGTCCTTGAAGCTGCGATTCTCCTGTCTCAGCCTCTCAAGTACTGGGATTATAGGTGTGTACCACCGAGCCCGGCTTAGCGTCTACTTAAAGTGAAGGCTGCACTGAGGACTGTGCCTCGATGCATTTAATACCCTAAACTCCTGAGGCAGGTGCAGTGAGCCTGCCCATTTCATAAGGGGGGAAACTGAGGTGTGAAGAGTAAGGGGGCTTCCTCAGCCAGGGGGCTGGTGGGAGGCAAAGCCGGGGTCCACACTGAGGTCTCCGACTCTCTGAGCCATGCCTATTAGGTATCATGGGGCCGCCTCTCCCTCCCCACCCCCAACCCCACTCAGGGGATTCCTTGCAGCTGACTCAGGCCCTGGGGCAAGGGAGCCACCTCCTTGGGGTCGGCTGGGAAGGAGAAAGTAACGCCAGGGAAATTCCCACATGGCTTTGAGGTTTGTTGTAGTCTGGATCTGGACTATGCCCTGAAAAGCTCCTGTGTTGAAAGCACGGTGGGTCTCCAGTGCGGCAAGTTTCAGAGGTGGGGCTTTTAGGCAACAACTGTATCGTGAGGGCTGTGACCCACCAGTCAGTGCATCCCCATGACTGAGCATCGACATCCACTGATAGCTGAATGGATTCCTGGGAGACAGGACCTAGCTGAGGAAAGTAGGTCACTGGGGCATGTCCCTTCCTCTCTTTTTCTCCCTTTCTCCTTCCCTCCCTTCCAGCCACCAGAGCTGAGCAGCTCTCTTCGACACACCCTTCCACCATGATGTTTCTGCCTTGGAGTCAACTGATCATGGACAGAAACTCTGAAACGGTGAGCAAAAAACCTTTCCCCCTCTAAGTTGTTTTTGTCCGGTATTTTAGTCACCGTGATGAAAAGCTGACTGACAAGATTTTCAACATCCACCCAGGGAGCTGAGCTGTGGAGGAGGCTGCAGGCCACACTCATCCTGGGGGTGGGCTTGGGGTAGCTCTGTGGCCAAGTCTCAGCCTCCTGGGAGGCTGCATGATGTGTGGGCAGGCGGGGGAAGTGAGCGAGGCTGCGGGAGTCGGTGTCACAGTCCTGCGGCTGCCCAGGGAACAGACACTGTCGTGGCTTCTGGGAATCCCAAGGCTGCTTTTCCTGGGAGTCACCAGAAAGGTGACCCCAGAATGACCTTTGAAGTCCTAGAGCTTTGTCTCCCAGTAACACCAGCCAAATACACACTTATATTTCTTCAGTAGTCACATTAAGAAAAGAAAAAGAGCCAGGCATGGTGGCGCACGCTTGTAATCCCAGTACTTGGGAGCCTGAGATAGGAGGATCTGGGTTTGCGACCAGCCTCAGCTACTTAGTGAGGCCCTCTGCAAATTAGTGAGACCCTATTTCAAAATAAAGAATAAAAAATAGGACTGGGGTGTAGCTCAGAGGTAGAATTCCCCTGGGTTCAATCCCCAGTGCTGAAAGGAAAAAAAGAAAGAAAAGAAAAAGAAACAGGCGAACTGAATTTAGTAATAAGTTTTATTAAGCCTAATACATCAGAACTGTCATTTCAACATGTAATCAATACTAAAAATTGTTAATATTAGATATTCTCACTTTTTTTTTTGTACTGCGTCTTGAGATCCCATGTCTTTTATGCTCACGCACACCTCGGTTTGGACTAGCCACAGTTCAAGTGTGCAATAGGCACAAGTGGCCACTGAATTGTACAGCACAGTTCTAGAGGCCCTGGCATATCTGAGGGTGCTGGTGTCCCAGGAAGGCATGGGGCAGGTGAACCTCAGTGCCAGGTGCCACCACCTGGGCTGGGGACCCAGAGGTAACAAGAGGGCTCTAGATCCTACTTACCCCCCAGCAATCCCATGAGGTGAGCATCCACATTAGGTAGATGAAGGAGCCAGCGGAGAGCAGCCGAGTGGATGACACAAAGTCACACAGCAAGGAGGGAGTTGAGTTGCTTCCCAGCACTGACAGGATAATGCAGCCCGCCCCACCCCAGGATTGCTGACCTTTAATCTCACCGGCCCCCAGGCTTGCCAAGTGAGGGATGGCACGCCCAGGAGGGACCCTCAGCTATCCTCCAAATAAGATCATGTACTTTTTTGTTGTTGTTGTTTTGGTATTGGAGATTAAATCCAGGGGCTTTCTACCTCTGAGATAAACCCCCACCCTTTTTTAAATTTTATGTTTAAATTTTGAAACAGGATCTTGCTAAGTTGCTGAGGCTGGCCTTGAACCTGAGATCCTTTTGTCTCAGTCTCCTAAGTACTGGGGTTACAGGTATGCACCACCGCCCCAGGCAATAAGGTCATATTCTGAAGTACTAGGGGTTAGATCTTCAACGTATGAATTTGGAGATGTGAGGAGGGTTGAGGGCTAATGCGAATTACATCCAGACTAAGTCCTTCTGCTGTGACCTCGAGGACCACATGACCGCTGGCTGCACATAGAATCCCATGATAAATTTGCATGAGAGCCTGGAGTACTTGGTCTGGGGAAAGTAACATGGTGATGGGGATGAGAGCCATGTACTGAGTCCACAGACACAATGTCTTTGCTGCCTCCTCAGCAAAGCTGCCAGGCATCTGCCCCAAAGCCGGGCTGCTTTGGGTGGGGCCAGACAATGGAACAAAGAGGCATTGTCCCTGGCCCACACCCCAGGACGGTGCCTGTACTTGGCTGTACCGGGGCTGTATCTGAGAGAGGAGGGGGGGGGGCGGTGCTGGGAGCATGGGGATTTCCAAGGCACCGCTTTCCATGGATTGCACCCAGAAGTCCCAGTCTGACGACTTGCAACAACCGGGAGGAATGGAGATTCTGCGCCCTGTGGTTCTGAGGTAAAACCTGGAAGAGGTCAGAGAACAGGAGGGTGAAAGGGGAGGTAGCAGAGGGCAGGTGCTGAGGGAGAGAGACTGAGACACGGGAGTGGGATGGCAGCCTCTATTGCCGGTACAGGGAGTCAGATCCCGACCCAGCTGTCCACCAGCACTGTGAGCTAGGCAAGTAGTGGCTTGACTTCTCTAAACCTCAGCTTCCACATCTGTAAACTATGAATTGTAGACATCACACTTAAAGTCTATGTGCAGGGAGGAAGGGTGGTGTTGATGTGAGAAGAAACATCAGAGCAGGCCGACACGGTCGCTTCCTTCAATTTCCATCCTACCTTCTGGGAGATGGAGTTGATCCCTCTGCTCAGCACCTCTGCAGCCCTGCTGGTGCCACGTGCCCCCCCCCACCATGCTTGCAACTTCACACCTGGCTTCCACCCCGTAGACAGGGGATCTGGAGGGAGGGGCCAGGGCATGGTGACCTGTGTCCCAGACCCACAGTTTGTGCTCAGCAGCAGGTCCCTTCTGAGAAGCACTGCTGAAGTGGAGATAAGCATCTCTAAGGGTTCTCAAGAAATCCCTCACAGAACAGCACCGGGGCTGAAACGTGCTTTGTTCCAACAGGTGCTCGGAAGTGTGCGGCTGAGGGATGGACACGTGCAGATGCAGCTTTTCCCCGGGGGGTCTGCAAACACCAGCCATATAGGGTGTTCATGATGAGCGCGGATGTTTCCAGAGCAACAGAGCTCACTTCTTTATCTGCAGGCCTCATGATAAATTCATGGGGCGACTGCTATTATTCATCCTATTTTGCAAACAGGGCTAGAAGGAGAGAGGGCTTGTTGCAGCATGTCTACACCACAACCCCGCCTCCCCACCCCGCCCCAGTGTCAGTGTCATCCCTGTAGGCCTAGTGCTGGGCTGCCATGTCTGTGCCTGGCTCAGATTGGGAATCCCTGGAAAGCAGGCACCGAGTGTCATGCACCTGGCCCAGCACAGAGCCCAGTATAGACGATGGTTCATCAAGTGTATGAATGAATGAGCAAGTAAGCAAATGCATGAATGAATGAATGAATGAATGAGAACAGGCTAGGACCCTGGTCATCAGGGCCTCTGGATCTGATGGATTAATACACAATAGCCTTCAGGGAGCGGAAGGCCCTGCAAGCATCTGGCTCCCCAACCATGCTCACAGGAAACTCCATGCTCAGCTGAGGTGAGGAGGGAGGTCAGTGATAGAAGAGAAGGGGCTTTGGGTACTGCAAGAGAAAGTCAGCCTGTGCCCCCCACCCCCAACCTTCTGTGGACCAGGAAGAAGTGGAGGTCCTGGAGGAGCAGGAAGTTAGTTTGCCAAGGCCACAGAGCTGCTTAGTAACAAGCAAGTTTAGGACCTGGGTCTCCCGGCTCCCTGGCCAGCCAGAGAAGCCTTGCCATCCTGATTGCACCATAATTATAATCATCACTATGTTCAAGCTTGCCCTGGAGGAAGCAGCCTTAAGGGACGAAGCTACACCAACATGGGAACAATGGAGTCACTCCCGGCTGCACCGCCTTGACCCCAGAGTGTGGGCCATGCCCGCCTCCTTTAGTTTGCCACACGGAAGTCAGGGTGCACACTCCCTGGTTTGGAAACAAGGTGCTGAGGTTCAGAAGAAGGAAGTTCACTCTCCCAGGGGCATGAGGCCAGAGAACAGGGCTCGGGATGATGAAAGAGTTTGGAGCTGGGTAGTGGCAGTGATTGCCCAACGATGCAAATGTGTTTAATGCCACTTTATGAACTGTGCACTCCCCAAGGGTTACAGTGGCCAATTTTACAGTATGTCTATTTTTCTATACCTACACATGTAGACATGTGTAAAATAGACATACATCCCGTGGCCAAAGTGGAATACACACCTGGGACCATGGAGCACTACACTCCAATTTCTGTGCCCTCATCTGCACAGGGAGACCTTTCACCTGCTCGGGGCATTCCATTAACCTGGTCACCCTCCATTCTTTCCCTCTTCAGCATGCCTTTTCCTGGTTCCTGCTCTGAGCTGGGCCTGGCTGGTTCTAGAGCTGGGTACAGGGTGAGGCAGTTGCGTGCACCCCCAGGAGCTTAGCACAGAGGCCACTGCAGCTCATTCTAGCTGCCAGTCCAGGAAAGCAGCGTGCACAGCCACCCAGCCAGGGTCAGAATAGAGTTCCCCACATCAGCAAGCCTCTAGGCTGGGCTGGAAACCAAAGATGAGCTTACCGAGGATGAACACGGCTTACAAACTGCAGCGAACATGTGCAGGGCAGGGAGGACTACCTCAGTGCACATCGGAGGCCAAGACTCTGGGAGAAAGGTGGCAGAGAGCCAGGCTGAAGCTCCAGCCTCACTGGAGCACAGGAATCCCAGGAACCTAATTTCGAACACCACCCTCCTACTCACCTGGAGCGCGTCGCTTCCTTGCCTAGCCCATTTCCTCAGGCGAAGTAGTGAGGTGATGCACTCAGTTCCAGGCTTCTGAGGATTTTATAACTTCATGACAAAAAGGCCCAACCCAGAGCTCTTTCTCCCTCCTCTTCTACCAACCCTAAGCCTTTCCAACCCCCTGTGTCCTGGCTCCATCTTAGCTTTAAGAGCCTGGAGCAGAGAGGGGCACAGAGTTTTTCAGTAGTGATGGTCTCAGTCCATGCCCCGGGGTAAACTAAGGACTCCCAGCTTGAGCTGGGTCTCCACCTGGGTCCCTCATACATGCCCGATATTTGCATTTTATCCTCTAGAGAAGTGGGATTATTATTATTGTGTGTGTGTGGGGGGGCGCACTGGGGATTAGACCGAGGGGCATTCTTCCTCTGAGCTACACCCCCAACCTGATTTTATTTCTTATTTGGAAATAGTCTCACGGAGTTGTAGAGGACCTCACTTAGTTGCTGAGGCTGGCTTCAAACCTGAAATCCTCCTGTCTCAGTCTCCCAGGTACTGGAATTACAAGCATGCACCACCATGCCTGGGTTGAGAGGTGGGATTATTAACATTCCTTTTACAGAGAGGGACGCTGGGCCCAGAGAGCCACGTCCCAAGGCCACGTGGTCCTCAGCGTCGGGACTGCTTGAGTCCAGCACTCGCAACACTGACACTCCAACCTGCTCAGGCTATCCACAGTGGACCCCAGAGCCCAGGGCCATGGCGTCCCCTCCTACTGCCACACTCCATGCTCAGGCCGGGGCTCTCAGCCCTGTAGCTGCCTGCTGTTGGCAGGGCCTGTTCCAGGTACCAAGATCCCACAACCCTCCTGTCCTGCTTCCCCATGGCTATTCCCACCATGCCCGCACATGCAGGCGTCCCAGCCCACCTGCAGTTGCCAGTGACTGGGTGCTGGCTGCTGGATCCTCTGCTCCTGCCCTGGTGAGTGAGCCTCATTGGGGGGGGGTACCCATCACACTGTGCCCCATTCATCATACATGCTCCATGTTCCATTAATGTTTGAGTGAATATATTCCAGGCAGCTAGATCCAACCCAGGCAACATAGGACCATCCGCTCCAGAGGCTGAGGCTGGGGCCGGAACTCAGAGGAACAAGCTGGACAGCAGCAGGTTGGTGCTACTCATGGGGAAGAATGTAAAAACCTAGAGTAGGCTCAGAAACAGGGCAAGGGGCAGAGGGTTCTGGAAACCACAGCCAGAGAGGATGGTTGGGGGTAATGGATTCAGGGTGTTATCCTGGAACCTACTTCAGAGGACCTATGAATTCACTTCATTCATCCATCCATTCATTCATTCATGCATTCAACACTCTCCCAAGCAGCCTTCTCAGGCCACATCTGGAGCTAGGTACCAGGAACACAGTAAGAATCAGATCAGCTTCTGCCCTGGAGAGGCTCCCTGAAGTGGGAGGCAAAGTATGGCCAAGCAAGAGCTCTCCCCACTCTGCTGTGAGTGGGGCCCAGATCAAGGAGGGACAGGTAGGGAGCAGGTGACCCCTTTGGTTGTGATGGAGCTGCTGGCAGGCTGGAGCGCTCATGCAGAGACAGGAACTCTAGGAACACCAGGAGGAACACATCCATTTGGGACTCATGGGGCTTGGGGTACAAGTCAAACATCCAGGAGACTTCCAGGCCAGGGACAGAGCCCTGGAAAGTGTCAGGGTAGAGACAATGCGATGGCCCAGGGCTGCTGTGTGTGCTGGGGAGCCATGGAGAGGCGCCTCGACTGAGAGGAAGCTCCTCCCCAGGGGAGCCTGGCCACTTCCGCCCTCTGCCTGGAGCTGGTGGGGGGTCACAGCTGGCCTTCAGCCTTGAGGCAGCGGGGCCTTCCTGCTGTGAGCACGGCACACGGAGGAAACAACTTTATTAGCTGGTGGATGAAAAACAGGAAATGTACGCTGTGACTCGGGCACCGGCCTTGTTTCACTCACATCTAGATTCTAGGAAACAGTTATGTGGCCTCAGACTAGGCTGGGGCTTTCTCAGCCAAGTCTTTCTGGAAATGCCATGCTTTTCTCAGGAAAAACCATGTCCCCCCGACTAGGGGGTAACAGTGACATACAGCCGGCCCTGAGAAGAGGCCTTACTCTCCTTCCCACCCCTACTGGCCTTCATGAGGCTCGGGGTTGACAAGGGTTCATTTCCTGAGCACCTACTCTGCACTCTATGGTAGAAGAAAATTGGAGACACCAGTCATCACAATAACAAGATGAAGATTGTTAAAGCAAGCAAGAGAAAGGATAATTCCGCCTTAAGAACTCAGAAGAGTTGCAAGTCAAAGGATGAAACAACACTTCAGACAAATATCTACTAAAAGAAGTCTGGTATAGCCATATTAATATCAGACAACACGGACTTGAAGATAGAAACATTATAATGTTTATCTAAAACAGTCATTAAAGATTCGATTAATGAGCAAAAAAAAAAAAGCTTAATTCCTACACGCATAATAGCGTAGCATTATGATTAACAGTGGGAGGTCTTTCAGGATGTGAGTAAACAAAAAGTCATTGGCTACCAGGTGTGTCGCATGCCTGTAATCCCAGATGAGGCTGAAGGATTGCAAGTTCCAGGCCAGTTTGGGCAACTTAGTGAAACCCTCTCTCAAAATGAAATTTTAAAAGCTCAGAGGAAGTGCACTCCTGAGTTTAATCCCTAGTTCTGAAAAAAAAAAAAAATCAGTAAGAGTTTATCAACCTCAATAAGAAGTGACCTACCTCATATATATAGAATCCCACATGCAGTTTTAAAGCACGCATGAACCTCCTTTGCGCTTTGACCATGAACAAAGCAGAGATCAAGTCTCAACAAATTCTAAAGACCCAGTTTCATACACACCATATTCTTTGACCAAATAATTCAACATTACAAAAATCTGTAAATGAATTGTTTTTGTTAGTAGAATGTTCTATGGATTTCTCCCATAGAACTACTTCAAAAGATAATTTTTAAATTCAATAAAATACTGATGATAAAAATAAAACTTTTAGCAAATAAGCAATATAAAGAAACTTTCTAAACCTGATATTTAATACCTCCCCCCCCCCAAAATATGTAGCAAGCATCTCACTAAATTCTGAAACTTAAAAGTATACTTAAAAGGAATAAGACAGTTGGGCATGGTGGCACACACTTGTAACCCCAGTACTTGGGAGGCTGAGACTGGACGATTGCAGGTTCATGGCCAGCTTCAGCTACTTAGTGAGCCTTCTGCAACTTAGTGAGACCTTGTTTCAAAATAAAGAAAAAAAAAAAAAAAAAAAGGACTGGGGGTATAGAGGTAGAATGCCTCTGTGTTCAACTCCAGTACTGGAAAAAACAAAAACAAAAACATATATAAATGTATATATATGGCAAGTACGTCTGCTATCACCATTTTATTTCAGGGTTGCATTAGAAGTTCCAGGAAAAAAAAAAAGAAAAACGATACATAAAATTATAAAAATTAAAAAGAGAAAGAAAGCTGTCAATTTTCTGTAATGATAAAACTTTCTACATAGAAAAGCAAAACAGTCTACAAATTATTAGACTTAATAAGAGAGTTTAGCAATTTGATACACAAAGCCGGGTGTGGTGCTAAATACCTGTTGTCCTGTAATCCCAGTTCTTAGGAAGCTGAGATAGGAGGATTACAGATTCAAGGCTAGTCTCAGTAATTTAGCAAGAATTTTTAGCAACTTAGCGAGACCCTGTTTCAAAACAAAAAGGTCTGGGAGTATAGCTCAGAGGTAGAATACCCCTTGGATTCAATCCCTAGTAACAACAACAACAACAAAATCAGTATACAAAAATCAATTGTACTTCTATATACTATCGCTTTTCAGTTAGAGAATGCACTTCTTAAAGGATATGTTTTTTACTAGCAATAAAAATACACAATATCTTGGAATAAATTTAACAAAAGATGTGCAAGATCTTGAGTAAAACTTCATTGAAAGACATTAAAGGAGTCCTAGATAAATATGGATGTATACCACCTTCATGAACAGGAAGGCTCACAGTCTCAAAGATGCCATTTCTTCCCATATCGACCTGTGGAGTCACTGTAACCCCCAGTGAAATTCCCAATGACCTTTTGATTGGGAGGAAAAAACCCTCAGAATGGATTTATTACCTCATGATTCATATGGAGAAATAAAGGTCAAAATAAGTTCCCATTGGCCAAAGATAGGACAATTCTAACATCAATAGGAATTAAAGCAAATAAATTGATATACACACAAATTAATAAGTTTGTAATAATACTTTTTTTAAAAGTCCTTGCTGATCATCTTTGGAGAAGGATAGAAAACTAACTTATTATTATGAAAACTAATGAGTCAAGGGAAAGACTCATTTGTCCTGGCTCTTATTTAAACTACATCTCAAGGAAATGAGCTAGTATAGTTGATGAAAGGAAATTGTTGTTTTTTTAAGTAAAGGAACTCCAGCTAATAAATAAAGAATAATAGAATTAGAATGTCACCATTATGAATTTCCTTAGAGAATGCCTGATTATAGGATAGGGGTAAGAAACATACCAAATCAGTCTGGAACATCTTGTAATGCCAGAAAGTAAGGACATACTCAAAGAACGATGGGAATTTCTCAAAAGGATGCAGGAGTCAGCTTGAAGGGTTTCCCACTGGTCAAGCTGGAACAGTGTGGGCATCAAAATAAATAATGATAGCAAGATATTATAACCCACTGAATGAAACAGAAAACTGTAAGTTTGCACTATCAAACAAATGAATACATTGAAGGTTTCATGAGGAATGAGATGTCATAGTTTTTAAGTATTTCTCTATAGTATCACAAAGTAGAAATGAACAATTTCACAGTGGAGAAGGCTGGCAGCCATCACCTTGATCATCTTCAGCAAGCAGACCAGTGAAAACCACACATCACTAGATGAGATGCAATGAGAAAAAATACATGACAGCTAAATACACTGTATGCACCTGGACCGGATCCTCTGACTATAGGGGACGTCTCTGGGCAATCAGCAAGACTTGGGTGGAGGCCGAGGGGTGAATGATAGTGATGAGTCCATGTTACCTCCTGGACTGGATGGCTGTATTGTTGAGAGAAGACAGCCCTTGTTTGTAGGAAACATCAAAGATTTGGGGAATGATGGGGAACCAGGTCTGCAGCCCATTACAAAGAAAAACTCTCTGTAATGTACTTGCAACTTTTCTGCATGTGTGTGCTTGTTTCAAAACCTTTTTAAATTAACTGTGGCACACACTTGTTAATTCTAGTACTTGGGAAACTGAGAGAGGAGGATTGCAGGTTCAAGGCCAGCTTCAGCAACCACCCAAGACCCTCTGTAACTTAATGAGATCCTGTTTCTAAATAAAAAATAAAATAGGGCTGGGGGTGTAGCTCTGAGGTAGAATACACCTGGGTTCAAACACTAGTAACAAAAACAAACAAAAAACCTTTTAAGAAACATAATAAATGAAAATGTCTGAATCTTATTTGGGATTCCATTCAAGCAAATGAATTATTTTTACTTCTTTTAGTTAGCAAATAAAAATGTATAAATGTATGGTCTACAACATGTTTTGGTCTATATATGACTTCATATGCTTTTATTTGGGAGGACACTTAAAAATCTATTCTCATGTGGCATGATTCTTCTTGCCTACTCAAAAATAATTTTTTTTTTTTTTTTTGGTACTGGAGATTGAACTCAGGGGCATTCTACCTCTGAGCTACACCCCTAGACTATTTTATTTTTTATTTGGAAACAGGGTCTCACTAAGTTGTGGAAGGCCTCACAAGGTTGCCGAGGCTGGCTGAGACCCTGTGATCCTCCTGTCTCAGCTTCCCAAATACTGGGATTACAGGCATGTTCCACCATACCCTACCTGAAATTTTTGATCTTTGATCAACATCTCCCAATCTCATAAACAATTTGAAAAGAATCAAGGAAATTTGATACATTGAATATTTGGTATTAGAAAGTCATAGCCAGGCGCAGTGGCACAGGCTTGTACTCCCAGTACTTGGGAGGCTGAAACAGGAGGATTGCAGGTTTGAAGCCAACCTCAGCAACTTAGTGAGACCCTGTTTCAAAAATAAAAGAATAAAATAGGGCTGGAGGTGTAGCGTGTAGCTCAGAGGTAGAATGCCCCTAGATTCCATCCCCAGTATCTCTCTCTCTGTCTGTCTCTCTGTCTGTCTCTCTGTCTCTCTCTCTCTCTCTCTCTCTCTCTCTCTCTCTCTCACACACACACACACACACACACACACACACACACACACACACACTCATTAATTGTCTAAGGTCCGAAACAGTATCTTTTGGAGAGACTTGCTTAAGTATTTATAGATGAAATAACGTCTAGCATTTGCTTGGAAATAACTCCGGGCTAGGGGTCTAGATAGAACATAGCCATGAACTGATAGTTGCTGAAGTGAAGTGCTGAGTACACAGTGGTTCATTACACCATTTGTTCTACTTTCAAACTTCCAAAGCAAATGTAATATAAGCCACTGTAGTAACTATGTGGGAAAATACCCGTGGTGGATACACAGTACTATTAGGTTCTTTTCTCCATCTTTATCATATCTGTTTAATTATTTTCTTAAAAACACCCTGTGTTGAGCCGGGCGTGGTGGCGCACGCTTGTAATCCCAGCATTCGGGAGGCTGAGACCGGAGGATCCGGGTTCGAGGCCAGCCTCAGCTACTTAGTGAGGCACTCTGCAACTTAGTGAGACTCGGTTTCAAAATAAAGAATAAAAAATAGGGCTGGGGGTATAGCTCGGAGGTAGAATGCCCCTGAGTTCAATCCCCAGTACCGAAAAAAAAAAAAAAAAAAAAAACCACCCTGTGTTGGTATTTATGTGATCCAAAGAGTAGTGTGATATAATGTTAGTGGGAGTGTAAACAGGTGTAATCTTTTTAGATGGAAGTTTATTAATGGAAGCAGGATTGATTTTAAAAATGAGCCACTGGAAACAACACCAAACTATCTCAATAAGGAATTGGTTGACTATATTAGAATACTTCTCGAAAGTGGAACACTTTACAAGTATTGTTTTTAAAATACTGCAGTCCTATTTCTTCCACCATGCAAATATATTTAGGACCTATTTATTGTTGTTTTTAAACTTATTTGTAAATGAAAAAATTAGTCAGAACATTATATGAAGAACGATTCCATCATAATGTATACATGAAGCCAGGCGTGGTGGCGCACGCTTGTAATCCCAGCATTCGGAAGGCTGAGACCGGAGAATCCGGGTTTGCGGCCAGCCTCAGCTACCTAGTGAGGCACTCCACAACTTAGTGAGACCCGGTTTCAAAATAAAGAATAAAAAATAGGGCTGGGGGTATAGCTCGAAGGTAGAACGCCCCTGAGTTCAATCCCCAGTACCGCAAACAAACAAACAAAACAAAAACCAAAAAAACAAATAATGTATACATGAACATTGTGTACATATTGGTCTTTACACAGAAAATTTTAAGAATGTATACCAATCTATCAACCTCTCACTTTCTGTTAGACACATTTTAAACTAAATAATGGAATTTAATAGCAACACCAGCATTAGTTTAAGAGAGCTTTATATAAATGAGCTGTTAAGAATTTTTTTTTAAATGACCATTAGAAGTTACCAAAAGGAAAAAAAAAAAAAAAAAGCAGGGCCTGGTGGCTCATACGTATAATCCCAGTAATTAGGAGGCTGAGACAGGAGGATCACAGGTTTGAGGACAGTCTCAGCAACTTAGTGAGATCCTGTTTTGAAACAAAAAATAAAAAAGGGGTGGGGGTGTGGCTCAGAGGTAGAATACCCTTTCGTTCAATCCCAGTGCCACACACACACACACACACACACACACACACACACACACTCAAAGACTTTGAGGTACTGATATAAGGTCAGGTATAGGACAAAGATGGCATAAATGATACTGAGACAGTTGTTAATCTACATTTTAAAATAAATACTAGAGCCCTACCTCACACTCTATGCTAAAGCTAATTCCAAATGAATAAAAGACACTTCAAACATCAGTGTGTAACTTTAACTTTTTTTCTTTCACTAGTGCTGCTTTTGATGGCAGCACAATAAGAGAAGTACAAGGTTTTACTAGTTTGAGATAATAGAAGTTTTAAAAGAAGCCCATTGACACTATCAAGTAACCTCATAACAGAAATGTATCTCAGGAGCCGGGCGTGGTGGCGCACGCTTGTAATCCCAGCATTCGGGAGGCTGAGACCGGAGGATTCGGGTTCGCAGCCAGCCTCAGCTACCTAGTGAGGCCCTCTCAACTTAGTAAGACCCGGTTTCAAAATAAAGAATAAAAAATAGGGCTGGGGGTATAGCTCGGAGGTAGAATGCCCCTGAGTTCAATCCCCAGTACCGCAAAAAAAAAAAAAAAAAGAAATGTATCTCAGGCTGCAGGGTTGTAGAAAATGTGCAGGATAGGGTGGAGATGGTTTCTTGTGTTTAGTAGAGTAAAAGAGTTACTGCCAACCCTGCGCTATGATTGTCTTTATTTGGAGAAAATCCTTTTGTTCTGGTGATGGTCTCACCTTCTGTATCTTTTAGTTAAGTGGGAAATAAAAATTTGCTTCCTCTAGTTTTGCATTTTCTTGTTAATACACATTTTGTTTCAGTAGGATGCCATCCATTTTGACTGCAAGAGTCCTCCTGTGTATTTCTGGATTATGTCGTGTACACAACAGCTCAATCAGCTTGTCTTCTTACAGCATTCAATTGTTGTTTGCTTTGTTGCTGACAAAATATTAGCAATGTGTCTTTTCCATATTCCTTGCCACCAAACTCATTAAAAAATATGGAAGGCTTCACAAATCTG
>PVLC010023957.1:0-25149 GCA_004027655.1 Graphiurus murinus | reverse complement strand
GCGGTACTGGGGATTGAACTCAGGGGCATTCTACCTCCGAGCTATACCCCCAGCCCTATTTTTTATTCTTTATTTTGAAACCAGGTCTCACTAAGTTGCGGAGTGCCTCACTAGGTAGCTGAGGCTGGCCGCGAACCCGGATCCTCTGGTCTCAGCCTCCCGAATGCTGGGATTACAAGCGTGCGCCACCACGCCCGGCAGCCCCTTCTTCTTATTGTCTCTAGATAATAATTTTTAAATTACAGTGTATGTCTAATCTTTAAAATACCATTTAGGCAACTTGTATGCTAAACATTATATCACAGAAAATTCTACTCAAAGTCTGGGTTAGATCTTCACTGTCCTGTGGGAAGGAGCTGAAAGTAGAAACTTCACTACTGTTTTCAAACACCTCAAGACCGCAAATTGCGGCTATGACACTGACAATTTGAGTCTTAGCCTGAGTAATTTGCATTAAGGAAAAATAATATAAAAGATGAGCCTTTGATGATTGTTGGCTAACTGACTTTGCACAATTGTGTCCTAAGACTTAAATATTACTTCCTTTCCAAATCCAAAACTTGAGTGACTACATTAAACACCATGCCAAGGAAGCAGAGTCCAAGTGACCGGCTTTGGAAACACATAACGTTTCCAAAGTTACTGGGCCTGTTAGTCATTTCATTTCAATGTGACATATTCTCCAAGAAAAGAATACAGTGACTAGCTAAAATGCTGGGAATGGATGCCAAGTATTCAGAGTTTTAAACATGTGCACAAAATTTAATCAATCCAATATATGTCCTGAGTTTGGAAATCACTACTGTTCTAGGTGAACATCCTAAAACAATTATGCAGCCTCTAAAACTAGCTAGATATGGAGAAGATCCCACTAGATCTGATTCAAAAAAATCTTAACTTGTTTCATTCTGGTTTCAGCCAACAGGTAGCAAGTATCTACTCAATCCTTAAGACTGTACACTAGAAAATACGAGGAAACACAATGGACTCCACTCGACCTCGAGAAACAACACTGCCTGGGGGATACACAGAACAAAAGAAAGAGATGCTGTGTAGAGTTCTGGCTTTGGTACACCAGAGCCACATGACTGTGAGTCCTCATGTTTTCCAGAGGTAAAATAGGCTTTATGTTCTACCAGCTGACCTGTAACAATTTGAAAATAAAGTACAACAAAAGAGAATATACTTTGAAGTTTTCAGAAAATCATTATATGTAAAATAACATATAAAATAATAAATGATGCAGGGAGCGGTGGCTCACACTTGTAATCCCATTACTTGGGAGGCTGGCACAGGAGGATCACAGATTCAAGGACAGCCTAGCAAGGACTGAAACTTGCATCATCCTAGTGAGACCCTATTTAAAAAAAAAATAGGGCTGGGGGTATAGTTCAGAGGTAGAATGCCCCCAGGTTTTATCCCCAGTACCACACACACATACACATACACACACATGCACACAAAATAAATGATGACACAACTAGAGAATAGAAAACAGAATTATAATATATATCATAATATAAATGCAGAATTTCTCAAAGTTAATTCAAGACAACTATAATTCTGAAATGCTTACAGATGTTCCTTAAAAAGAGTCCTATGGCCAAGTAAAGGTAGAAAAGGTTTGAACCTTTTTTCCATTATTAGTGCTACCATTACCAGTAGCTAACATTTAATAAGTGTCAGTCACAGTGTTAAGCTTTTTATGGGTAGTCTTATTTAACCTCATGACTTGATAAAATAAATACTACATCAGGGCATGGTGGCCCACTTGAAATCCCAATACTTGGGAGCCTGAGACAGGAGGACCACAGGTTTGTGGCCAGCCTTAGCTATTTACTGAGGCCCTCAGTAACTTAGTGAGACCCTGTTTCAAAATAAAGAATAAAAAACAGGGCTAGGGTATAGCTCAGAGGTAGAATGCCCCTGGATTCAATCCCCAGTTCTGTAAAACAAACAAACAACAAAAAAGGACACATACTGTAACTGTCCACATTGTATAGATAGGAAAACTGAGGTAGGAGACATTATGTAACTTGGCCAAAGCCACACAACTAGTTAGTGACAGAAGCAGGATTCAAATTCAAGAGTGTCTGTACTTAATGTCTGTTTTTTACTTTCTCAAAATTTTTGAAATTCATTGTGAATGTTTCAGGGAGGAATCAAACATGTGCTTTTCCTGAAAACAAAAACAAAAACAACAACAACAAAAATTTTTTAGAACACTTGTGGCATTTTGAGAAACTTAGTAATAATGAAAATGTACCCATTTCCTTTTCCTAAACTTTCCTTTTTTCCTAAGCTTGGGCTATGTCTTAAGATATTTCCTTAATATTCCACTTACTATAAACTAGTAATATAAAAAATATCAATTTAAAATTACCTGATTAGGTCACTATCATAATACAGAGAATAGCTCCATAGGGGGCATTACAAAGAATCCACATTACTATGTGGTTTAAATGTCTGGGACCAAAATTTCATATTGCGTAACTGTGGAAAGCATTCAGACTTAAATGATGGGAATGTACCAACTATTAAGTAATATATATTGCAGTTACATATATCATATCCCTTGAAATTTACAACATCTCATCAAGTGAAGCAAGTAAGACTGAAATATTAAACTTTTGCTTTACACTTATTAGCTTTATTATACTTTATAAGAAAAAAATTAAATAGGCCCGTTAGGCAATTTTGTTACCAATTAGTAGATTTTCCAATATTTTCTTCATCTAGTTTATGTTGCATAGCCTCTAATGTAATCATTTTGTTTGAAAAACCACAATTTTTATAGTCAACACCATTAAGGTAAACTTAGTGTAGGAGAAACCCAATCATAACACATCAAATAGTGTTTTGTAAAGACTTTAGTAAAGTGGATTCTCATTTCTTGATGATTATACCATTTCTTATGCTGAACTAAAAGCCGAACAACAACAAAAAAAACTGATGCCCAGGCAGACATGACACTCAATGATCAAGAAGAAGTGGTTGTAAAATTGGTTATTCTCATATTCTTTGCCCTTAAGAATCACACAGTCACCAGGTACAGTGGTGCTCACCTGTACTCAGGAGGCAGGAGGATGGCTGTAGCCCAGAAGTTCAGGCCAGCATGGGCAACACACTGAAATCCAGTCTCAAAAATACAAAACAAGCTATGCATGGTATCACACATCTGTAATCCCAGTGCTTAGGAGGCTGAGACAGGAGGACAGCAGGTTTGAGGATAGCCTCAGCAAGTAGTGAGGCTCTCAGCAACCTAGCAAGGCCCTGTTTCAGAATAAAAATAAAAGAGAGGGCTGAAGATATAGCTCGGAGGTAGCACGCCCCTGGATTCAATCCCCAATACCACAAAACAACAACATAGAATCACCAAAGGGGAAGTATGAGAAAGAAAATAGATCAAATAATATTATGTGCATATATAAATGTATCATTATGAACTTCACTATCATGTACAATTAAAATGACCAATAAGAAAATTAATTTGAAAATTTTTGACTCTTACAACTAACCATTAAAAAAAAAAAAAAACACCACAAAACCAGAATTGTCAAATGTGGTGGTGCACACCTGTAATCCCAGCACTTGGGAGGCTGAAATAGGAGGATCATAGGATCAAGCCAGCCTCACCAATGTAGTGAGACTCTGAGCACCTAGCTAGACCCTGTTTCAAAACAAAAAAGTAGAAAAAGGTAGGGAGTGTACATCGAAGACATCGAAGGCAGAATTCCCTGAGTTCAATCCCTAGTTACACACACACACACACACACACACACACACACACACACACACACACACACAAATCAGAGCCGGGCGTGGTGGCCGCTTGTAATCCCAGCATTTGGGAAGCTGAGACAGGAGGATCCGGGTTCGCAGCCAGCTTCAGCTACCTAGTGAGGCATTCCGCAACTTAGTGAGACCCTGTTTCAAAGTAAAGAATAAAAAATAGGGCTGGGGGTATAGCTTGGAGGTACAATGCCCCTGAGTTCAATCCCCAGTACTGCAAAAAAAAAAAAAAGAAAAAGAAAAAGAAAAGAAAAGAAATCAGAATCACAGAGGCAATAATACAAGTGAAATTTCTTCTTTTTATGAGAAATTTACTGTATAAAGTACTCATATTATCATGATACACCCTCCATAAGCAACCAGTGTTCAACCCATATTAATCTTAAAACATTCATATTAAGTCTTAGCAATGATAGCTGAATGAATCCAATATATTAATTGCTAATGTCAGCACGGTATTCTAGTAAATTAAAGAACATGAGTTAAGAATATGTGGGATAGCCAGGCGTGGTGGCGCACGCTTGTAATCCCAGCATTCGGGAGGCTGAGACCGGAGGATCCGAGTTCGCGGCCAGCCTCAGCTACCTAGTGAGGCACTCCGCAACTTAGTGAGACTCGGTTTCAAAATAAAGAATAAAAAATAGGACTGGGGGTATAGCTCAGAGGTAGAATGCCCCTGAGTTCAATCCCCAGTACCGCAAAAAAAAAAAAAAAAGAATATGTGGGATAATGTTCTCTTGGACACTGGGGTCCATACAAAGTTTTAACACGTCTTAGCTAAAAACAACAACAAAAGAGACAAGTGAGGACTTACTGTTTGATGGGAACAGAGTTAAACTAGATGAAAAGAGTTCTGGAGAGGGATGGTATTGATAGCAGCATAACAACGTGAGTATTTTTAATGCCACTTAACTGTACACTTAAAAAATGGTTAAGATGGTAAAATCTATATTATGTGTATTCATCACACTTAAAAATAATTTTAAAAACATTACCATAATTTCATGTAAGTTTTCCTTGGGGGACGGGCATGTTATTTCCAATTCTTTGTATATCCCCCCCTTTTTTAAAAACACCTATGTTTTAATTTGATAGAGGATTAAAATTTTAACATCTATGCTGTAGGTATAGCTCAGTGGTAGAGAGAACATTTAGTAACGCACAAGCTTTGGGTTTGATCCTCAGTTCTCTCCTTCCCACAAAATTTTGTTTTAACATCTAGGATTTATATCAAACAAAAATTATCTGCTAGGGTTTGGTGGTCTTTCCCTCCTAGAATACATCAGGATAGTAAATTCACAATAGGCCTTTAATTAAGAAATACAAGTCTAAACATTTGATGAAATGACACAAGAAGTTAGGAGTCTAAAGAAATGTTTTTGGATTCCACTTAAAGCCAATAAAAGGAATATAAAGAGTTGTTAGAAATCCTTCCTGTTTTATTTTATATTTGGCAATCAGCATAAAAGTGTTAAGAAGAAAGGTTGAAGCTATAAAAATTATTCCTTCCAGGGAATTCAAGAGAAGCAGATCGGAGTATATGTGGTCCTTCTTATTTCCTTCCTAGGAACCTTCAGTACAGGGTAAAAATTCAAGTCAAATAAGGGTAAGAAGAAAACTAAGATAAAGAGATGCCACTGAGATGGAGGAGAGCAGATTTGAGGTTAGCACTGCATAACTCAGTAAGACCCTGTTTCAAAATAAAGGGCAGGGGATATATAGCTCAGAGGTAGGGTTTCCCTGGGGTCAATCCCCAGTACCAAAAAAAAAAAAAAAAAAAAAAAAAAAAAAGTGGTGCCATATATGCAGTGCTAGGGCTGCATGGGAAGAAATACTAGGATGATCCAGGAAAGGAGAACAGTAGCCTCAAAACTCATTAGACACAGAAGGCCTACAACATTTTAAAGGCAAGGCCCATAAATGTTGTAAGAAATGTGTTATTTATGTCTCTGAATTCTCATAGTGGAAGGACTTAACTTTCAGACCAACTATGCACAATACTTAGTCATCTGCAGGAAAAAATAACCCAAATATGTGAACATAAGTTCTTAACAGACTGTATTCAGGAGAAAGGACTCACATCCTGGTTGTACACATCCCTAGAGGGAACTGAAGCTCTGGATGGGTGACCGGATCAGGTGACTTCAAAGAAGCTTTCAACCCCAAGAAATCAAATTCTGTGCCAAAGCTGCATGAATACATGAGAGATAATCTTGGATTTCAGGATGTGACCCTTCGTGGCCACAGGAAGACAGGGCCATTTTTAACTGTATTCATGTGGTCAATCAGAACTTAAAATTCTAAGAACATGAGTAGTCAATTAGAAAATTAATTATTTCATAACTCTGAAATTATATATTATTGTCAATACTAAAATAGCTAAAGTAAAAACACCATCATGATGTGATGTGGGCTAGTGTATATATGGAAAACAGCTCTCTGGAGGAAAGCTTTATTACTCCCTCAGGGCTATCTTACAGAGTATGGATTTTTTAATTCCTAGTGGAATATTTTTCATACACCATTGCAGACTATTAAGTACCAGATATTACATTATGTAGTTTAAACTTTGCACTGCTGCATGAGAAAGACTTCCCTGTCGAGACAACTATTTTTTACGGTTAGCATTTTTTAATATGAAAATGAACACTCCTTTAGGGTAAGATCATTGCGACTAGAATTTGGGAGAGTTTTATAACTTAACATATTCATCAATGTGTGCAGAAATTCTCTCGGGGAGTAGGGTGAGGAGAGAAGGAAATACAACAGGAAAACGGCTTTTTAATAACTTACTGTGTCAACACAGGGCAAAGCAATGGTATTTATAAGGTTTGGCTTCCACTGGGCATAACTGAAAACAGGCAAGGGACTAGCATAGGGTGCTAGTAAGTTTAAAAAAAAATAATGGTGTTAAAGAGAGAAGGGAAATATGCATTACGGTTCAGGCCAGTTAAAGGTACACTTGCTAATGGTGGACTATTAACTGCTCACCCAGGGGAGATGCAGACCCAGAAATATTAAAAAGGCAATATAAATGCACTTTTCAGGCAATTCCTGAGAAAATAGAAGATGCCTGGCAGAATTTTGGAGTCAAATGTGAAAATAAAATCTAAGCACTAGTGGTCATGTAAAAATCTTTACCACAGAGTACTTGGATACCCAGTATTTGGCAAAAGTGGATAGAAAGTTTAAACAAAATTGACTACTCACTTGTAGACTGTGCCTCCGTTGCCATGGCCAAGGGTGTCTCGATACCGTATGTCTTGTTCATTCATCTCCACAAGAAAGAAAGAAAAACAAAAAGGGTGTCATGCTGTGGATGGAAATGTCAAGGAAAAGCAACTCTGGGCCATAAACAACAAGCAGTCTGGGTCATTTCAAGTTCAGCTGCAAGAACGAGAAGATCAATACAACATTTGCTGTCCAATTTATAAAAGACGATACCAAGGGACAAAGTGATGGAAAGTTTAATGACAATTTGTTTGCCTGGGTCATTTCATTAAAGTTTGATAAAAGGTGTCAAAATGGAATGATATAACATAGCTCAAAAGGGTCAGGTCAGAGATACTGATAAGAAAACAGTCTCCAGGACTGCATATAACCAATGCCGAACAGCTCTGCACATAACCAAAGTCAAACTTGTGAGGACAACACACACACACAGACACATAGCTGATAACCTAATGCATGATCTGTAAATAAGTCAGACCCTGAAAACTCCTCAGGTGACCCTATAATTAACATTTAGGCAAGTGAACTGAATAATGCTTATTTATGATTTTCCTAGATTATAAAGAGCTTTTCTTTGCAAATGGCAAATTAGTATAACTCGTATTATGCAGATGGAAAGTGCCATCAATTCATTTTAGAATGCACATATAGTCAAACATTATAAGGCATAAAGGGAAAACATATAGGTATGTAGTTTTTATAAACTAAGGTAATTTTTATAATTTAATATACAAAACAGCATACATGTTTTTCAAGATTCCATAAAACCTATTAATACCAAAAATACTACTCTCGTTAGTATTATGAATGGTAGGTGAATTATGTTAGCACCCACAAAATAACATTTTCAAGTTTTTAAGGAACTCCCTAAATAATTACTTATCAAATGACTTTAAGACTTGTCAGTCTCCTTTTGATGCATTCAGTAATTTTTTTTATGCACACTGGTCCAGTTGCTTAAAAATTAACTGCCAACTTTATTCACTAAGTAGATTTAATAAAGGTGTTATTTTCCATAAGGCTAAAGCTTGGGAAAAGCCATAGTAAGCCCTGAAAAAAAAAATCAATTTCCAGGGAATTGCACTGCCTTGCATGGGCAGAAAATGGATGGAGTTTTTAATTCAATATCACTTAGAAAAAAATAGTTTGCTCTCAGACCATTATAGTAAAGCTTTAAATATTTGCTCGACTCTAAACTTCCACCAATTGAATAAAGCAAGGCTTCATTTATCAAGGGAAATATTTTTCTTCTATACATTTCTGAAGTTGAAGCTTCAGAGAGCTGTGATAATTAGGAGTGCAGTGCAGGTAACAGAACTAGCTTGCTTTCCAAGCCGTTTTGCCAAACCCTAGAAGAATATCGACAGATTAATGTGTAAAGGCCAATCTAGCACCCAATCTAATTGTAGTACAACCTGATTGATGCAATTTACAATCAGTTAATTACTACATTTAGGGTTAGTGAGAAAAATGACAGACAAGTCAGGAAAATTGACAACTACTTTCCTATTTGACAGAAGTTCTCTTCTTTACTACCTTTATTCTATAAATACATGAGAAAATGTTAATCTCAATAAAAGATGTGGCATGAAGGAAAGAAAACTACACTATTCTGTACTAAATATTTTCAACCAGCATGAAGATAAGCAGCACATAAGGTGGCTTCAGATGCTAAACTAGCCGAGTTGCTACTTGGTTTACTTTGATCAATGAAGGATATGTAAAGAGCAGTATCTATTGGCAGGTACAAATAGGCTACTAGGCCAATTCCCTAAGAACATTCTCCAGGTAATCTAAACATGCCTCCAACAACCTAATTTGTACCATTAACTTGCCTAACAAGCCATACTCTCATTGTGCCTTGGAGTAAATTTCTAGGAAAGAGAAATTCCACTTACTCAGGTCCAGAAATTCTAAACTACTAGCACTGATACATGAGGGCAAGCATGATGTAGGTATACAGTATGTAGGGTCTAGGCTCTGGAAAGACCACAGTCTGGTCATATCCTCTCCACTGCTCTATAGGCAAAGGGGTGGGTATGGATGTTTCTGAGCATCTGCACCATTATGATCCCAACATCACAGTTAGTCTTTTTACTACTATTACCCACTAGGTTAGGAAGGAGAAGTGGCCAGCATTCCTAGCATTCCAACCTAACCAGGAGTGGGAGGCATTCAACATCATCAGAGGATAGGCTGAGAGCCCATGGGCCTGGGGGGTAGGGGGATTAGTGAAGAGAAGAGGGCAGGCAAACGTTGTTTGATGTATTCGTACATGCATGAGTACTAAGCACTGTGTAAGCAAGGAAGAACCCCCCCCCCAAAAAAAAAGCCCAAGACCAACATATAGAATCCCTCAGGTAATGAGGAAGATTGCAAAAGTCATATAAAGATAAAAATAGTTTTGAAGAGCAAGTTGTAGAACTATGCCACTTTAAGACGGTATCCATTTTAAAATGATTGAAGAATCTTTGATGCTTTAAAGTTGTATAGACCTGTGTCTGGTCTATGAACCAATTAATCTGTAATTTTTG
This sequence comes from Graphiurus murinus, assembly GCA_004027655.1. Taxonomy (NCBI): domain Eukaryota; kingdom Metazoa; phylum Chordata; class Mammalia; order Rodentia; family Gliridae; genus Graphiurus; species Graphiurus murinus. Next base: position 15,592 of record PVLC010023957.1, on the reverse strand, counting down.
TTTTTTGTTTTGGTACTGGAAATTAAATGGGACATTTTACCTCTGAGCTAGACCCCCACCCTAGGTGAAATATTTTTTGGTTGAAATTTTTTTTGTCTTGAAATGTTCTAAGTTGCTGAGGCCTCCAACCTGCGATTCTCCTTTCTCAGCCTCCCAAATACTGAGAACTGAGATTACAGTCACCATGCCTGACATAGGTTTTTTTTTTTTTTTTTTCGGTACTGGGGGTTGAACTCAGGGACATTCTACCTCCAAGCTATACCCCCAGCCCTATTTTTTATTCTTTATTTTGAAACCGAGTCTCACTAAGTTTCGGAGTGCCTCACTAGGTAGCTGAGGCTGGCTGCGAACCCGGATCCTCCGGTCTCAGCCTCCCGAATGCTGGGATTACAAGCGTGCGCCACCACGCCCGGCTCTGACATAGTTTTTTTAATATTTAAAAATATCAGATTCTTTTTGTTTGCTTACTTAAGTTTTCCTCTTTTTTTTTTTTTTTTTTCCAGTACTGGGGATAGAACCCAGGGGCATTCTACCTCCAAGCTACACCCCCAGCCCTATTTTTTATTCTTTATTTTTGAAACAGGGTCTCACCAAGTAGCAGACAGCCTCACTAAGTAGCTGAGGCTGGCTGCAAACCTGTGATCCTCCTGTCTTACACCTCCCTAATACTGAGATTACAAACATGTGCCACCACACCTGGCTAAATTTTCCAATTTTTATGTAGTATATAAATATGTCTCATATAAAAAGTTATTTTTTTGTTTTGTTTTGTTTTTGGTCACGTTTTGTTTTGAGACACAGTCTCACCAGGTCACCCAGGCTGGTCTTGAACTCCTGTACTTAATTAAGTAATCCTCCAGCTTTAACCTCCAAGTGCTGGTGCTATAGGAATGTGCCACCCACCAGGCTAAAAAAAAAAAAAAGTCTTAAGGAAAACTATTAGAACAGAGCTTGTGAATTGATTACTAAAAAAAAATTTTTTTTTGAGAATTTCATATCTGATCAAAATAGGCTACTTTAATTGGTTTTTGGTTTTTTTTTTTTGGTGGTGGTACTGGGGATTGAACTCAGGGGCATTTTACCTCCAAGCTACAGACCCAGCCCTATTTTTTATTCTTTATTTTGAAACAGGGTCTCACTAAGTTACGGAGAGCCTCACTAGGTAGCTGAGGTTGGCTATGAACCTGCGACCTCCTGTCTCAGCCTCTCAAGTAGCACCACCATGCCGGGCTCTTAATTGTTCTTAACTATGAAAAAATCATTAAAAGGATTAACACAGCTAATAACATTTTTGCTTTTTAGTTAGATGAGCATTTAACTCAACTTCTCAAAATGAAGCACAGGAACAATGCTTATTCTCAAATGAAGGTGGGATTTATAAGCCTATAGAGTACTATATTTAAATATTATAGCTAGGATCAAGCATCATAAAAACAGTTTTACAGCATTTTAAGACCACTTAGCCCAATTTGCTTAGGTTATATAACTAGTCGATAACAACTAGTCCAGCTAGAACTCAGTCTTCAGCACACTCCAGTTCAGTGGCACACATTAGCAGTTTGTCTCAGGTGCAGTATAGAAGGACATTCCTCTCTATCAATGGCTTCTGGCCCAGAGGAGGGCAAACCATCAAGTGAAAGGCACTCACAAGGAAAAAGCAATTTCATTAGCTATGATGTTTGTTTTTAAGAAGAGAAATGTTTTAGAAATCATGTAGCTCTTTAAGTTGAAAAGAGAAAGTTTTTTTTTTTTTTAACTTTCAATAAAGATGCCAAATGATTTTTAAATGTAGTTCGGTTTTCTTGTCTTAACTAAAAAGGAAGGTAAGAACCAGAATAATGGGTATGAAGGAGGAGGAGGAAGAAAAAGCCACAATTACTATACAATTACTACATGTCAAGAGCCAAGAAAGCAAATGACCTGGGAGAAATGACTAGCAGGTTCCTACTTCTGCTGAAAGAGGCAAGGTCCAAGAAAGAAATGAAGACAGCATCCACCCTGGACAGTCAGGTTGTGTTAGTGTAGGTAGAAGACGGCACCGTGTAGTTGTGACTTATATAGCCCTGTTTACATTTCGCTCTTTATATGGGATCTAAGATGAACCATTAGAGTCCAAGAGTTTTATATGCTAGTGATGATTCAGTTTTTAAAGCTAATTTTATAGTAGATACCTATTTTCTACCCTTTTTTCTCTAAACTTGAAGAATTTTTTTCTAAAGACATTTGAAGTTCTTAAAAACACCCAAAGATGCAGTAGGACCAGAATTAGTTCTAGATCTGTTACTTCATAGTACATTAACACCTGATTTATCATGAATAGGAAAATATTGTCACTCCTACAAAATCTAAAGAACAAAAAGAGGAAAAACAACTTAAGAGATGCAAAGGTCGAAGTCACATATCCTTGAAGTAGCCATGCACGTTCTAAATCCTTTAAATAGACCCTTTGGGCTATTTCTAATCAGCTTCAAACCCAGGGCCAATGTTAAACAGATGATGCCACACTGGAGCTGGGTGGGAAAAACACTTCCAGAAAACACAGCAGTGAGGCTGACTTATAGCCCTCAATAAAACATGCCAAAATATCTTTTGATTTATTTTTTAAGCTAAGAAAATGAGATCCTCCATCATAAGGTGGTAACAGGAAAACAACATCTCCATTCCAAAGATTAAATGTTAAAACTCTTAAAATGGTGCTTGATTTAATATATTAATGAAATTAATGGGGAAAATGAAATGGAATTCAATTATGGATTAGGAAAGAAAATGTTCTTTGTTTATTGTCTGCCTGTGTTAGGAAGAATCAGTACCTATCGCTTATAAATCATTAAAATAAAAATGCTCAATTAATCCTTATTTTATATGTAAAGGTCTAACAGAAACTAGTCCTATCACTAGACCTTTGCTTCACAAATCGAAGCAATAATGGTTTCAGAAAGCAGTCACACTCTATGAGCAGACAATTGGAGAGATTTAGTAAATCCCACTTTATAGAGCAGAGACTAATCGGAAAACACAAGCCAGTCAAATGTTTCTTATGAACTGTTGACACTATATCAATGCTGAATCAATTGGTGGCATTTACTCTGAGTGACAGAAAAGAAATAAATATTTATATCACATAACCTATATCAATGAACCTAGGCAGAAAGCTATTTCTAACCTGTCAATATTTGATTATCTTGAAGAATCATGTCCCTTTCTTTTAATGATTAATATGAATTCCTTATTAAATCTAAGTGGAGGCTAGTGGAAAGGCAAATCATTATTAATGCTTGAGAGCATAAACCACTAAAATAAAAAAAACTATGCTCAAGTGTTAAAGTATCGTTAAATGTGACTTACATCTTCCATCTCAAGTGGTGTCAGTGTTCAGCCCAGAATGTACTGCTACCCAAACTGTGCACATCACCTCGCCGCAATACCACCTCACCAGTTTAGTTACTCTACAGCACCAACCGAGGAATGAGTAAAAGGAGGTATTTGGAAAGCTTCCAAAGGCAGGTTGTTTTTGTTTCTTGAGTGAGGATAAATATAAAAGCAGCTTATCCTTAACAGAAAGAAAAGGCCATACTATTTAATGTGGGGTGAGCACATTCTCAAGGGAAAGCAATAAACAATCTTTAAGTGTCAAAAATCATTCCTGTGACAATCTCCCACCACAGAGAACTTCATAACTGAGACCACTAAGATATTTATGGTACTAGGTCTATTGGCCAAAACATTAGGAATATTTCAGAATGCTTTTTTTTTTCCCCAGTGGAAATAGACTGGCTTTCATTTTTGAAAGAGGAATCTATGACAGGTTATTTTCCATTGCCTGGGTTAAACAAATGTAGTTAAAGCTTTATGTCAATTTTGAAATATATTTTCTAGCTGGAGAACATAAGTGACTCGTACATAAATTACAATTAGTAACTAGAATGCAAGCATATTGAAGATACATAAATATACTGGGCTTGGTATTTCTGCTTTTTCATACTGGTTCTGCATATATCTCACGCACTGGAGGGATACAAATGTGGCCTTCATCTAAACAAACCTTTAGTTGCCTAAAGGTAAAAGTATTAGGTAAATATGATCTAAACTTGGGGGGCTGCGGGCAAAGCTCGGTGGTAGAGAGCTTGCCTAGTATGTGTGAGGCCCTGGGTTCAGTCTCCAGCATTGCCACACAAACACACACAAAAAAATACTATCTAGAATGTTGAGACTAACAAGACTATGCATACAAACATCAGATTCTCCTCAGCTGTAAGCAGAATATTTAAGGACTAGAGTTCACACTCACTGCATGATGAACAGCTGTCAGAACCAGATCAACTTAATTTTTTTCTAACTGTATTCAAGGGATTATGTGCTAAATTAAAAAGGCTTTCAGAAGAACTACTAAACCGTCACCAGTTTAAGGCACGCACATCTATTAGGCCACAATGTTACAGGTGATATTAAAGGACAAGCATGAGGACCCAGCTTTGTCTTCTTGACATGCTCCACTACAAGTACTTGATTCATGAAATGCCAATGAGGCTTGGAGAGGTCAGCGTGTGAAGGCACTGAATAAGCATCTGAGATAATTAAGATTTCAGCCTTCGAAACATGGACGGGAAGTGAACAGCAGTTAAGAAAATCAATAAGAGTCTTTTATTTGCAGTGACACAGATGTCTCAGTCAATAGAGCCTAATAGGCAGGCTTGATCGCAATGGACAGGTGTCTGCCTCCAAGGCTATCAAAGGGCTTCCACTATAACAAACATTAAAACGCATTTATGTTGCTAGTGAAGAATCGAGGACCCTGTAGGTAGCTTAATTTACCAGCGTATGTTTAAAAGCACTATACTATTTCAGAAGTGACCATTTACTTGAATCAAAATTAGTGAGAAATAACTGGCCCGTAGGCCCGTTTGTCCCTCACTGGCTGGGCTAGGTCATTCAGCCTCAAATAGCCCATTGACTAGGCAACAAACCAAGGTCTTTGGAAGCCCAGGGATTTTATATGCCAAAGGTCTGCTGTTTCTCTGTAACCCTAAAGAGCCAGTGTTCATTTCAGGACAAAAGAAAAAGAGCTAAGGTAAGAAAGTAACAGTTTTTCCTTTTCTCCCCAAAGATAATGAAAGAAATAGTCTTCTCAGAATACAGGGCCATTTCAACAACCCATGGGTTGACACACTTGTTCAGAGCTGATTAACTTTTTTTAAGCTGAGATGGCAGCAGGGCGTGTGCATGGTACTTCAATCTGCTGGGAGTAAAACCCATTAGCACAGTTTGAAAAACGTGCTGTAAATTGCTCTGCCAATCAAATTAAGCTATGCTATTCATTTATGACATGAAGAAATTCACAGACTGTTGTTTAATAAGTTTATGGATAAAATACTGGATAGTAATAATTTACTATTATTTGAAAATCTTCTTAATCTATAATAATACCTACCTGGCCATTGGCTAATATTTTTTTCAGCTCAGCAGAAGACTTCTTTAAGCTGAAAAAGAAACATATAATTCTTAAGTGTTGTGATCACCAACATCTTTGAACACCCCTGAAAATTCCAGATTAAAATAACCTTTTGTTTTAGGTATAGACATGGTCTACATTCCTCTCTGTTTAACTAGTTGAATGCCAAAAGTATCAAAGAGGAAATGGAGAGCCTGTTAGTAATCTATAGCAATAAAGAAGCCTACAGTCAAGAGGAAGCTACAATGTTTTATGGACAACAGCAGTAACTTTTTTGGTTATTAGTTCTGCTGCCTTTTGGTAGCCTTTCAGTGGCAATTTTATGTGGACACTATCATCTGCTAAACACAAAATATTTAACAATGCACTCTGAGAATAGTCATAGCAAACAAAGATTACAGAACTTCACAAGATAAGATAGATGACTGAAGTCCTGGTCTTTTATTAGTTAAAAGTTGCAATTCAACTTTCTGGGAAGCAAATGTATAGTAATAAACATTGGTTCTCAACAGCTATGTGATCTAGGACAAGTTACTTATCCTCTCTGAACTTCAATTTTCTCTTTCTATAAAATGGGGGAAATATCAACTTTATTGGGTAACCATGAAAATTAAATATTACAAAATAGCACTGTGCCTTGTACACAGTGGGTGTACTTTTATTAATAAAATCAATAAATTATAGCTGCCTTCTCTTTTCTTTGCTTTCCTATAGGTAAAAGACTCAGCTTCCAGTGTTATGTAGGGAACATTAAAACATTCTCTGGACATATATGGCCATGTACTGTAGCTCAGATATTGAGGTACCCCCAACGGCCCACGTGGTAAAGCCTTGGTCCCAAGATTAGCACTACTGGGAAGTAATGGAAACTGTAAGAGGCTTTTAAAGAGGGTTTTAGGTCATTGGGGGGCATGCTCTCAAAGGGGATTGTGGGATGGTCTCTCTGTCTTGGCTTCCCTGCCACCATGAGGTGAGCAACTGTCTCTTCCCCACACTCACACCATGATGTGCTGCCTCATCACAGGGTGAAACCAACCATGACCTGAAATCTACAAAATAAACCTTATCTCTGTTAGTTGGTTATCTCAGGCATTCATTAAGAAATAGAAAGCTGCTGGGCGTGGTGGCGCACGCTTGTAATCCCAGTACTTAGGAGGCTGAAACTGGAGGATCCGGGTTCCAGGCCAGCCTCAGCTACTTAGTGAGGCCCTCGCAACTCAGTGAGAACCTGTTTCAAAATAAAGAATAAAAAATAGGACTGGGGGTGTAGCTTGGAGGTAGAATGCCCCTAGGGTTCAATCCTCAGTACTGCAAAAAACAAAAAAAAAAAAAGAAAGAAAGAAATAGAAAGCTAACTAACACACTATGTAAAAATTTACGTGGGTGAGCTTAGTCAAAGATGATCTTACAAAGGAGGGGTAGCCAAAGGAAGCTCTGAAATCCTTCTAGCTTTATAATAAGTTATAAGTGTACACATCCAGCTAGCTGGTATAGTGGGTATAAAATAGCATTTCTACAACCAATGTTCTATTTGACATTGAAGGCTCCTTAATTATATTCCTGATCTATCCACTCTAACCCTCTACCTACCACCAGATTAACTCTCTCCCCAAGCTAGTTGTCATTGTCAATGCCTTTCTTGCTACCACATCCTCTCCCAAAACAAGGAGCTTCCTGAAAACACAGACCATATCTTGTTCTATATATCCCATTCCCTTCTCAGCCTTGAACCTAGCCCAGTGATTTGGCATGTGCTTAGTGTTCAACTCGTTATTCTGGTTGTAATTATGTCATAGTAACACAGTAAGACATAAAGATCATGAAAACAGGCAGGCATGGTGGCACATGCCTATAATCCCAGTATTACTTGAGAGGCTGAGAAAGGAGGATCACAGGCCCAAAGCAAGCCTCAGCAACTGAGGCCCTCAGCAACTTAGTGAGACCCTGTTTTTCAAAAGAACTAATAAAGTTGGGTGTGGTGGCGCATGCTTGTAATCCCAGTACTTAGAAGTTTGAGATAGGAGAACTACAGGTTCGCAGCCAGCCTCAGCTACTTAGTGAGGCCCTCTGCAACTTAGTGAGATCCTGTTTCAAAATAAAGAGTAAAAAATAGGGCTGGGGGTATAGGTTAGAGGTAGAATGCTCCTGGGTTCAATCCCCAGTACCACAAGAAAAAAAGAGAGAGGGAGAAAGAGAAAGAGAGAGAGAAAGAGAAAATAGCACTGGGTGTAGCTAGAGGTAGAATATCCCTGGGTTCAATCCCCAGTACCACACATACATGCACACAAAAGGAACCATAAAAATAGCTGGGTGTAGAGGCCCACACCTGTAAGCCTAGTACTTGGGAAGCTCAGACAGGAGGATCACAGGTTCGAGGCCAGCCTAGCAAAAACCTGTTTCAAAATTAAAAGTGTGGTGGGGAGTGGAAGAGCTGGGGTATAGCTCAGAGGTAGAATGTCCCTGGGTTCAATTCTCAACACCAAAAAAAAAAAAAATCATGAAAACAGCAGAAAACAAAAGAACTCAGGCAGTAATATGAAATATGCATGCATTCCATTTGGTATCCTTAATATTCTACACTTGAGAAAATCTCAGATTTCAAGTTTGGCCACATATTCATTTTAAGTTATAATTATTCTCCTTTCTAAATACTTCTTAAAATTCTGCTATGTCCAATACAAAACTATGAAGCCTCAGTGCTCACTTTCCTGAGTTTTATGAGATATGCCCTCACCCAAAGGTTTTAGACTTCAATAATGTTCTCTCCAAATCTAAGAATCCATGCAGTAAAATAGCAGTTAAGAATTTTGTAGAATGGAGTCGGGCTTGGTGGCACAAGCTTGTAATCCCAGCATTTGGGAGGTTGAGACTGGAGGAACCAGGTTCGCGGCCAGCCTCAACTGCTTAGTGAGGCCCTCCACAACTTAGTGAGACCCTGTTTCAAAATAAAGAATAAAAAATAGGGCTGGGGCTGTAGCTCGGAGGTAGAATGCCTCCAAGTTCCATCTCCAGTACTGCAAAAAAAAAAAAAAAGAATTTTGTAGAATGGGACTAAAGCTGAAATATAAACCAAGAACTAAACATCTGCCCAAAATCAGTCCAGGTAACAAAATGATAATAGCAGCTACCATCTATTGAATGACCACTGCCAGGCACTGTGCTAAATGCTATCATGTATTATCTTAATTTAATCATCACAATAACTATACCATTTAAGGTTATAGCTATTATCCTCAACTTATAGAGGAAACTAAGGTACGGACCTTGCTCAAGTTAGTCTATCTCTTACACACACACACACACACACACACACACACACACACACATCTTTTTTCTGGGAAATATTTAAATCCTAGCATTCCCATAAATGACTCCCAATTTGATAGTTCCAATTATATTGTAAAGACAAAAATAACCAAACAAAGCCTAAGCAATGTTTCTCTACAGATATTCAATTATGTCATAAACTTGAAATAAAAACATTTTGATTCATTGCATTTACAAAGTGCCTTTCATCCAAGAAACAAAACATAATTCCTTAATACAGCTTAATCAATCTCACTAACACCAGAGGTAGATAGATGGAAAGTCTAATCATCCTAATTTTACAGAAAGAGAAACCCAAGTTGTTTAGAAAGGCCTTGCCTTGGGAGTGAGACTTGAATTCAGTAATTATGAGACCTAGGAACACCATGTGGATTAGTTAAGTTCAGTTTAATAAACAGTCATTTGCATAAGGCAAAGGAAAGAGCAATTCTTGCGTTGAGAGTAACACAGGAAAAACCCTTGATTTCATTCATTCTGGCAACATTCGGCTACCAACTTGGTCTGGTTAAAAAAAAAAAAAAAAAAAGTATGGGTCTGGGCATGTGGCTCATGTATACTAGTATGCATAAGGCTCTGGGTACAATCCCCACCCCCCCCCAACACACAAAATGTTTGTATCTCAAAATTTGTGATTTAGTCTATTCAAAATTTCATTTACCTGTATGGTCACAGTAGCCAGAGCCATGAAAAACTCATTTTAAAAAATTTAAATTTAAAATCATATAATTGTAAACTAGAAGAGATTTTTTAACACTTGAAGAGAGACACTGAAATATCCAAAGAACAAAAAAGTAAAGAATTAGAAAGCTGAATGAGTTGGGAGAATTCAATCCAGAGATAAAATTTAAAGGGAATATAAATACATATGGGCATTCATCCATTCATTCAGGTATCTCCTACATGCCATGCAGCATGCCAGGAACCGGGACTTCCACAATGAATACACTGTAGTTGCTGCCCTCCAAGAGCGCTGAAGCTACTAGTCAACAGATGAGATTATATCACACTGTGCTCACTGCTACAGTAAAAGGAAGCATGGGATCATAGGCATTCATAGAAGGGATACCTGTGTACACTGAGAGGTAAGTGGTATTCAGGGACAGCTTTCAGCAGGAGATCATTTCAATCACAAAGAGGGCCAAGGTTAGCCAAATTGAAGGTGAAGATCATGAATAAGAGGCATGCAATAAATACCTGTTGATTAGTTATCAACCTGAGGCAAAGAACATGACCAACCTAGGGTGGGGTATTAAAATCATCTATAGTAGAACTTTTTCAAATAACATTCCTCTTATAAAGGGAATTACTACTGGAGCAAACTGTCATTACCATTTGTGAGGTTGTCATATCCCTAAGTGAAGATGTCACAGACAAAAAGGTGAGAACCACTAGATTACCAGGTAGTCTCCAAACTTCTGTTCAACCCAGTACTCCATGAATGTACGTGATAATTTTTTAATAACTAAGCTATTTCTCGCATGTTGTTAAAATGCACAATGTGGGGGAAATCAGGCATGGTGGCACACTCCTGTCTTACCAACACTTGGGAGGCTGAGAAGGAAGATTGCAAGTCCCAGGCCAGTCTTGTAAATATAGTGAGATTCTGTCTCAAAATAAAAAGGGCTGGGAGCTGGGCGTGGTGGCGCATGCTTGTAATCCCAGCATTTGGGAGGCTGAGACTGGAGGATCCAGGTTCGCGGCCAGCCTCAGCTTCCTAGTGAGGCACTCCGCAACTTAGTGAGACTCGGTTTCAAAAATAAAGAATACAAAATAGAGCTGGGGGTGTAGCTTGGAGGTAGAATGCCCCTGGGTTCCACCCCTAGTACCGCAAAAAAAAAAAAGGGCTGGGATAGAGTTCAATGGTAGAAGTCCCCTGGGTTCAATCCCCAGTATTATACAGACACAAAAAAAGTGAATGTTAGGGAATTGAAGTCATCCTGCTTTTTTCTTTTCAACTCCATCTTGCTTTTTATATCATGATGAAACTTGACCTAAAACTACAGGGAAAATATTTGTTCTTCCTCAGGGTCCATGATCCATCTGCATGGGTAACACCTTTTCTAGAAGCAACAGTAACAACGAGATGCCCTGCTTTCTTGGAGCTGCATGGACCAAATAGTCCCCTACCCCATGCCTCTACTCCATGGGGTCACAGCTCACTCAGCCAGCATGGAAAAAGAAGCTAGAAAGCACCACCAGCAGGGTCACAACCTCTGGGGAGAACTGAAACACCTGCCGCGTGACTGCAAGGCAGATGACTGACTGGTGAGTAACCAGGCTGACTGTACCCTAAGATGAGATAAACTGTTTAAGAAGGAAGCACCCTGTACAAGCCGTTCGTAGCAGGAAAGCTGGTGAGTAGATACACTGACACCAAAATGAAGCATTCCGGGCATTGACTCTGGCAGAAGGGACAGGTAAGTCAAGACAGAGTAGGAAGGAGGGACTTTCATCACCACAGTAAACCCCTGGGCCAAAGAATCAAGACTATGGCTGAAGGGGGAGAAAGCAGTAGTGAAGGGGAAGCAGATGCCTGCACTACATCTCAACCAGGAAAGTGCCATGCACACACTGGCTAAAGCCCTAAACCCAGGTTTTTCTGGCTCACTGTTGGGTTTTCAGTCCCCAGTGTGAATCAACACGTGGAGTAATCACCTTTGGTGTCCCCTCAAGGACAGTAATATGATGTTAAATACTACTGGCTGAATAACTGGGTGTAAAACCAAAACTAAACAGGTTGTTCCTTCTCTCTAAGGACCATGGTAGTCTGGTGGTAAGTTCTCAAGCTTATAGGAACATATTGAAAAGGCTCGGGTCTTTAGTATCCATCCCAATTTGGGTCAATGTTAGCATAAATTCATGAAAATTTTCTTCTTGCTATAGCAATGTGATTTCCCGTATGACCAAGAGACAACTAATGAGTGAGATGGTGAGGCACTTTATACCTCACCATCACACTTCCTGGTTTCTTTCTGGTGAAGATACCAAGGGATAATGATGCTGCCAAAATATAGGCAAGCAAGAAAAATATTCATAAGCATCACACGATTTACAAATCAGATCATCAAGGCATGAATCAGGCACTGAATTTTGTTTAATTTGGAGACTGATGGAAAAACCACCCTACAGACCAAACTTAATAGTCCAACATGTCTAATTCCTTCTATGTAAGGTCCTTTCTCGTAGCCAACATGCAGCTTGAGTTACCTAGCAGGTTGAATTTCTTGCTGGCCACAGGTGCGTTTTTTAGTCATACAGAAAAGAGGTATCCACCCCGCAAGCCTCTTCCACCTCCTCCCCCAGCCTTGTAGATAACTTCCCTTGCTTGTCTTACCTATTGCTTGGAAGTGAATCTGAGACTGCTGGACTGGTGTGTTGAGAGGGTCCGGCCCGGGTATTCACCTATAAGTAAAGAAAGAGTCTTGATCAGTCTGTGTTCTGAGGACACAGTTCTAATTAACCTATAATTTGCCACAAATTTCTCTTCACTATGAAGGTTAATTAGCTTATTGCTAGACAGACCCACAGTTGGAGTCTATTCTGTATATAGGTTACAGAAGTGTATAGTTATATATTATATAATCCTCTATTCTTGCTGGTTTCAAATATTTAAACAGTGCTGGAAAAGGAGAGATAAACAGAGGAAGAATTCGGTTTGCTATCTAGAACACATAAAAACAATATGCTAAATAAAGCACAGGAAGAATATATCCAGGGGATAGTAGTGAACCTGAAGGTATCGTATCCTCCCAGCTCTAAAACCAAGCAAAACTGTTTCCTATTCGCTAAAAAAAGTGAGGTCCAAATAATTAATTATAAAACACTTGAGCCTAATAAAACAGCTAGCTTTTCTTTCAGATATGAAGCCTTAAGCAGAAATCCAGAATTTAAAATACACAGATCAATGAAAAGACATTAACTAGGTATATGTTTCTGGAATAAATTTATCATAAGAAAAGAGGGGTATTCTTTGTGCAATATACTTATATGCTTAATTAATCACTGAAGTGAAGTCTGTATTCTCATTTGAATAAATCTTTGCAGAGACCAGTATGTACCCAAGATCATCCTGAAGAAAGTGACCAACAAAATTATTCCAAATAATTAACAAATACTACACCTAAACCCCAGTATACAAACATATATATGTACAGAGGAAATGCTACAGATGAATCCCCCTCTGCCTCTCATTTAAGAAAAAAAAAAAAAAAAAAGATCGCTTGTCAGAGCTTGAGAAAGTGCAGTTTTATTTGACATTTCAATAAGTGGAACACAGCATTACAAATCCATCTAACTTTACTGAAACAATTATTGAAATTCGTACCTTCAGGCCATGTATGTTCCGTTCCCCAGGAGGCTTGCAGGCTGAAACAGTAATTGACTAAATTGTAGAACACATCAGGGCCATTTACAAATTTGCTCAAAATGAATCGTTTAAAAAGAAATGAGGGTGACACCAAAATTAGCAGAGAGAAATGATTGAAAAGTGGCTCCCAAGACCCAAAGTGGGAATTATGAACCAGGGTTTTAACTTGCAGGAGTGAGCATTTATAAATGCAAAGAGCCTTCTGACACCACCTCATATAAATTCCAATTTCTGCTTAAAACATATAAAAATCAAGTTAACTGAGCTAAAATGATTACATTCCTTTCATAATGCAAATTTCTGCAATCTTTTCTCACTCTACTACATTGTATATCTGCTACCCATTAAACTACTTTGAAAATAACTAAAGGTTTTTGTTTTTGTTTTGTTTTAGGCAGTGGGAGAAGGCTCTTTGAATGTCAAAAACATCTCTAAAATGGAATATTATATTCCAGTTTAAGTACTAGTTTGCATTAGCCATAAGCAGTCAAATTTATTAAAATACAGATATATAACTAATTTCATTACATGTCTTGACATTTGCTAATATTTAGGTTTAAAGATAAAGCAGTGCCAGGAAAAAATGACTGACACCATCCTGAGTTACAAGTTAGGACTTTTCCAATTCAGCAAATGCTTCTTCATCAAACAGTGAAAATACAAAAGCTTCCTACCCGTGTTATAGACTGCTTCCATTTGAAAACTATAGTGCCCTACAAATTGTATGTTAAGGGGCTGTCAATTTTGATTGATTGTTTGGGGAGGATGAATTTTTTTTTCCACCTCTCGATGTACATGTATTTTTCCTCTGTTTCTGACAACAAGAAATAGAGCTGCCTAATAAGAAGATGTGGGTAATAATTATAAAGTATAAGTTGTTTTCATTTTGTGTATTTCCAGCAAATTTTATTATCTTATTTCCCTAGGAAATATATCTAAGCCTTATTAAAGGGTTTTTATAAAATACATTAAAATTAAGACTCCAAATCATCTTTCCTTAAAATGGAAATTAACTTTTTGAACAAAATAATAACCAAATACATGTGATGCCTAGTCCTCAAGGGACCATCAGTACTTCCTGAGACAACACTGCAAAATATTTCCCCTGATAACCAGTGCATTCAAAAACTCCACTTAATAAGAAAGTGGCTAACCAAAGCAATGAGAGGTAGGCATCAAGTCTTAGCTCTGATCTTAACATCTGCTTTGCTCCTCAGCTGCCTTCTCTAATCTTTATAACTGGAAATCTATAAACAGCACTCCAAAAGTCCAGTAACCTCATATATCCTAAAGTTATAGAGGAAGAAGTTACTATAATGCTAGTGAATTTTCACACTTATTAATATTTAACATATCTTTTAACTACAGGGAAGATGTGGCCATGAGCTAGGAGTTATTCTCCAAGACAACTGTGCTACTTGGAATAAGGAGAATATGCTACTAGAACAGAATCATTTTCTCCTGTCCTCCAACTTGTTCAGTCTACAGATTCCTTTCTGTTGTTTCCTGGAACTGGGGATCGAACCCAGGGGCACTCTACCAATGAGCTATATCCCCAGCCCTTTTTGTTTTTTATGAGACAGGGTCTAAGTTGCTGAGGGCCACACTAAATTGTTGAGGCTGGTTTCAAACTTGTGATCTTCCCACCTCAGCCTTTTGAGTAACAGGATGACAGGTATGCACCATGCTAGCTAGAGATTCCTTCCCTCCATCCCTCCCTCCCGTCCTCCCTCCCTCCCTCCTTCCCTCCCTTCCTTCCTTCTTTCCTTCCTTCCTTCCTTCCTTCCTTCCTTTTCTTCCTTCCTTTTTGTGATACTGGGGATGGAATTCAGTGGCATTCAACTTCCAAGCTATACCCCTGGACCTTTTTAAAAACTTTTTGTCTTAAAAAACAGGATCTCATTAAGTTGTTGAGAGTCTTGCAATGTTGTTGAGATTGGCCTCGAACCTGCTATCCTCCTGTTTCAGCCTCCCAAGTCCCAGGATTACAGGTGTGCACCACCATGCCCTGTTTAAAGATTCTTTTTAACATGGGATCTAACCACAGAATATAAAGTCTGAGCCTCTCTAATCAACTATTTAGACCCAGGTAATACATCTAATATGTCTACGTTCTACTTATATTTCGTAATCTCACTTATCTCTGTATGATATAATGTAGACAGGTAGCAAAAAGCAAAAGATGCAGAAAAAGAGAAACTACCAAAAAAACAAAACAAAACAAAACAAAACTCCATGAAATGAGTTCTGATTTTTTTTTTTTTTTTTTTTTTTTTGGCGGTACTGGGGATTGAACTCAGGGGCATTCTACCTCCGAGCTATACCCCCAGCCCCATTTTTTATTCTTTATTTTGAAACCGAGTCTCACTAAGTTGCGGAGTGCCTCACTAGGTAGCTGAGGCTGGCCGCGAACCTGGATCCTCTGGTCTCAGCCTCCCGAATGCTGGGAT
>PVLC010023956.1:0-15463 GCA_004027655.1 Graphiurus murinus | reverse complement strand
AACACACACATACACAAAAATGGAGCACCTATTAGGTGCCAGACAAGTTCATAAGACAGTTTTCCCTAAGGAATATAGTAAAATAATGTAATTATTCTGAAAGCAGCCTTAAAACTTTCTTTTTTTTCACAATTTGTAAGATGTAGCATTTCTGGATGATTGTTAGAAGACTTTGAAATGACTAGGAAAAGGAAGATGAGAACACAAATGAGTCTTGCCCCTCCGGGGGGAAACCTTGAGCATTCAGCCTTTCTCTCAAGTTTTCTGTGGGAAAGACCATCCTCATGATTAAATCCAGTCCATGGATAACGTGGACGCCAAGGAGAGGGATATTTACAAGACTGACCTTCCTTAAGCTTCTGATGCTATGGAAGAAGACAGTTGAGGCATTTAAGAATGTCCCCACGAGCCGAGCGTGGTGGCGCACGCTTATAATCCCAGCATTCGGGATGCTGAGACTGGAGGATCCGGGTTCGAGGCCAGCCTCAGCTACCTAGAGAGGCACTCCGCAACTTAGTGAGACCCGGTTTCAAAATAAAGAATAAAAAAATAGGGCTGGGGGTATAGCTTGGAGGTAGAATGCCCCTGAGTTCAATCCCCAGTAACGCAAAAAAAAAAAAAAAAAAAGAATGTCCCCACGAGCATTCCAATGGCAATAACCAGTTTAGAAATGGAAGGAAATAGGGAGATTATTCTGCCTGGTGACCCTTATTTCTGTCTATACTACATTAGAAGCGTATGGGAAACATTTAAAAAATGACAATAATGAAATGTGATTCCTATTTGTTACCCTGCACAAGAGTCAAGTAAAGACAGATCAAAGCGCTAGACATTAGACCAGAAACTTCTCAATGGCCAGAAGAAACCAGAGGACCAATTCTCCAATATATAGACAATGAGTTTTATTCAGCTATAAAGAAAAACAAAATTATGTCATTTGTAGGGAAATGGATGGACCTGGAGACCATAATTTTGATCAAAATAAGTCGGACTCAAGAGAGAAAATATCATGTTTTCTCTTATATGTGGAAGTTAGAAGGAAAAGACAAAACAAGAAAGGACTCTATGAAATTAGAAAGGAGACTAGCAGAGTAGAGGATGGGAATCAGGGGGATGGAGGAGAGGGAAGGGGAGGTAGAGAGTAAAAATGATCAAATTATGTTTTATGTATGCACAAATATGTCAGAATGAAACCCACCATTCTGTAAAATTAATATGCACAAATAAAACAATTTAAAAATAATCATGTTCAGGTGTCATCCAATGATAAAAGTAAATTAAAATCCCTGGGAGTAGGGTCCAGTGATGGGCATTTTTAAAAAGCTTCATAAATATGAACAGTCAAAATTTAAATCTGCTCTAGGTCAACCTTCAGTCATCTCAAAGCTTTTAAGTCCCAGATCCGAGAGGTTAAGTGATGCGCTCAAGGGCAAATTCTAGATGCAGAGCTGAGCCTGGCCCTGCCATGCACTGAGCCTAGTGTTCCAGATACCTGCTTCCATGATGCTGACCTTTGAGGAAATTTGGGGTAGTCTACTCTGAGGAAATCTTTTATACATTTCAGAATGCCTGATATAAATCAGTGGTATCTCTTGGACCTCAAAAGCCCATCATGGTGGAAGGCAGGAAAGTCAAAGTTTCAGGAGTTCAGTTTGACCTGCGCCTTCTCTCCTTCAACCAGAAACTCAGTTTTAATGTGTTGAATTATTGGTTTCCTGTGTAAGATTTCAGGTCAGGAAAATAGCTTAAAAGGAGCTTTAAGAAAAAAAAAAAAAAAAAAAAAAACAGCCGGGCGTGGTGGCGCACGCTTGTAATCCCAGCATTCGGGAGGCTGAGACCGGAGGATCCAGGTTCGCGGCCAGCCTCAGCTACCTAGTGAGACACTCCGCAACTTAGTGAGACTCGGTTTCAAAATAAAGAATAAAAAATAGGGCTGGGGGTATAGCTCGGAGGTAGAATGCCCCTGAGTTCAACCCCCAGTACCGCAAAAAAAAAAAAAAAAAAAAAAAAAAAACAACCAATTTAAAGTCTTTCCCCCAAACTCAAATATAATGACTTCAGTTCTTGTTTGGATACTGTTTAAATTATATCACCTATCTCTGAAAGAGTGTTTACACATAAAGGAGGGATAGACATTGAAAGCAACTTAATTATGAGATTGTAAAAGAATTATGACTTTGGTTTGGTTCGTTTTCTGATAATTGACTTGCTGTGTGGCTTTCAGTAATCTTTCTAATCAGAGTTTTTAAAAAATATCTAAAATAAAGATAATCACTGCGTTATTTCAAGTATTACACAAAACAATGAACACAGTAAAGAATTTGGCACAAAAAAATCAAATATAAAGATTCAACGCAGCTGGGCGTGGTGGCGCATGCTTGTAATCCCAGCATTCGGGAGGCTGAGACCGGAGGATCTGGGTTCGCGGCCAGCCTCAGCTACCTAGTGAGGCACTCCACAACTTAGTGAGACTCGGTTTCAAAATAAAGAATAAAAAATAGGGCTGGGGGTGTAGCTCGGAGGTAGAATGCCCTTGAGTTCAATCCCCAGTACTGCAAAAAAAAAAAAAAAAAAAAAAGATTGAACGCATTCATCAAGAAGCATGTACTCAAAACTCATCATTTCACTCTATTTCCCATTTGATTGAGAGTAATGGAAAAGTTTCTATTAAAACGACAGAAAGTCAGATGTGGTAGCACATGCCTAAAGTCAGTACTTGGGAGGCTGAGACAGGAGGATGGTAGGTTTTCAGTCAGCCTCAGCAACTTAGCGAGGCCCTCTGCAATTTAGTGAGACCATGTTTAAAAATAAAAAAATAGGGCTGTGGGAAAAGGTCAGAGGCAGAATACCCTGGGTTCAATCCCCAATATCACAAAACCAAACCAAACCAAACCAAAACAAATTATCAAAAACAAGTCATAAGATTACATGCTAAAGAATTTATTGCAAATTTTAAGACTTACTCCTTGGTATCGTTCCAAAGGAATTAAAATCAGGCTACTGTATTAATATATGCATATACAAGTTTGTAGCAGCACAATTCCTAATAGCCAAATTATGGCACAAACCTAGGGGTCCATCAACAGATGAATGAAGAAAATGTGGTATTCTACTTGACCACAAAAAAAGAACAAATTTTGTCATTTCCAGGAAAGTGGAATAGAACAAGAGAATACTGTGCTAAATGAGACCACCCGGTCTCAGAAAATCGTATGTTTTCTCTCATATGTGGAAGCTAGAAAGAAAATAGGGGAAAAAGGGACTTCACTTAAATGAGGAATGAGACCAGTAGAATAGTGGAAGGGGTTTGGGAGAGGGAGGTGAGTAAGGGAAAAAGGAGGAGAGGAAGGAATGGTTCAAATAATTTACGTCCGTATAGCAATGTATCACTGCCAATCTTACATCTCACTAACATGTACAAGGAGGGAGGAGTGGGGAGAGGGGTGTGATGCGGAGGGAAATACACCAAGTGCTGTGTGCATATGTGTTTGTATCACTTTGAATCTCTCACTATGAAGCCTTGCTTTATTTTGAGAACTATTATTTTTACATAGTTCTTGAGAAAAAATATAACCACAGAAGGTCCACTTTTATATTACTTTCATGCATCATCGTGCTTCCAAAGTACAAAATGCAAAATATTTCCATTTCATGATGCTAGTTTGTGAGACGCGATTTAAGGACTGGGTCCTAATTCCTTCTATGTCAACCTATATCACTTTCCAAGTAATACAACCAGTATAAGATGGACTAAATAATCTAGAGTATATATCCTCTTCTTTGTATTAGAGGCACAAAGTTTACACTTAAAGTTATAATAGATTAGGGTTAGCATAAATTTTGGTAGCACTCAGCAATGAAAAATGATTTTAAAGGCAAAAGAACAAAATTACCAGAGATGAAATACATCAAAGTAACCTAGTTGTTCAAGTTTTTATTTAATCAAAGGCTTGAATTTGACTTTTTGTGTTAACTTTATAAAGGTGTAAACCGAACAATTCAGAGGGCCTTTGGATGATTTATTCATGTTTTGCCATGTTTATGTGTCCAATTTAAATTTAAATTTCACAATTACTCAGACTATACAATGATAAGAATGGACTAGCGGGTTCTCTGTAGGAAGGATGCTTGTGAGTGATTATGTTAACTGCTAAAATAAAGGGATGAACAATCATGGAACAATTGCCTGTGAAAATAACCTAAACCAATGTTTAGATCTACCCTTGTACTCAGCCCACTGCCAAATTTCCATGATGCTACCGACTTAACTGCCTTTGAAGAACTCTGCCAAGAGACTTCTCCTATCTGGAGGAAGAAAACAAAGGGGGACCTTTTCCATGAGCTAAGAACAAATCTCAAGAGAACGGGATCCAGATAAAAAGGTAGTAACGGCTGACAAGGTTGGTAAACCCTGCGAGCTCTTGAGCTTGCACAAACACACAAAGAGCTGTGGCTCTCAGATTCTGTCATGTCCAATATGAGGGGTTGTCCTTCTTTTTCAAGCATCACGTGCGCCTTTTAAACAGATGTCAGACACAATTTTATCACACAGATGGAACCAACCATCTAAATTCACTCACTGTGCCAAGTCTCTTTGGGGAAGGGAAATGTATCCAGAAAAGCACATTTTGCAGTCGTGGCATGCTTTTCAACTTAAATTCTTGTCACCCTTGACTATAGCGTGACATTTTATAACCAATGAGAGAGATTTGCAATTGAGGGTTTTCATACACACACACACACACACACACACACACACACACACACACACACACCTTCTGAGAATACAATCATTCACTAAGTTAATTCTTTATCTGCAAAAGTGTAACTGCATTAAGAAGCCTTCCTTAAGTGGACACACAGGAATGCTGCCTTAGCTTATCTCAAACTGTTTTGCTGCAGCATGATTTTACACTCATTTTTACTCAAGTCTCTTGATCCTTCTCTCTTTTCCCTCTCTGCCTTCCATCCCCAAGACCTACAGTTCCTTCCCTAACAGACACTGAAGTATGAAGTATGGCTAAGTTATAGAGGTCTGCATGTGATCTTGATTTTTCAGGTGAGTTTCTCTAATACAGACCTACAGTTGAAACCAGAGCTTGGTGTAGTCTCAGGGACTCTTGCAGCATGTCCCAGATAAGAAAGCTGATTGAAACACCTGGAGATGAATTCCAAGACATCACATACTTACTTGGTTGTCCTGAGGTCCTGAGGTCTGACAAAGAAAAATTCTGAAAGATTGCCAAAGAATTTGAACGTAGATGGCAGGAGCATTTGTTGAGTCAGCATTGCTACTATTCTTTGATGGTGGATGGTTGATTGGAATCTCATAAATCACTCCAGGAAAACATTGGGATGTGACTATGGGTGAGATGGTATTTGTGCAGCCTCCTCCAGCCATTTTCCATTTTCTTACCATACTACGTCTTGTTATTTAGTTAAATTAATTAATTTGTTTAATTATTTTTGGTACTGGGGAGTGAACCCAGGGACAGTCTACCTCCAAGATACATCCCCAGCTCCTTTTATTTTTAAACAGGGTTCTCACTAAGTTGCTGAGGCTGGCTACAAATCTGCACTCCTCCTGTCTTAGCCTCCCAAGTACTGGGATTATAGGTGTATGCCACCATACCTGGCTCTTGTTATTTTCGTCATTTTTTTTCACTTAAATTTGTTTGCTTTTGTTTTGGATGGATAATACATTCTCAAAATTTAAAAGTCATAACTCTAATGTGCACATATTGAGGAAGTCTTATTGTGTTCCAGTCTCTGTCTACCCTGCTCCTGTCTCCACAGGTAACTGAGTCCTCTACGTGTTTCTTCAAGCAGGTATAAACCGTCCATGATTTCTTAGGTACAAGAAGGGATGGGCATGGAGAGATGTTACAAGGCTGAGGGGACAGGGTGGGGGGGCTGCCTTAAGAGAGTAGTTCCTTCTCTGTAGAGAGGGAGAGGAACAGAGGTGGCAGGTTAACACAATCCATTGGATTTGAAGGTGTATTTAAGTATAATTGTGCTTCAGTTATATTTAAACATTTTATTGTTCACCAATGTCATTTCCTACCATATGAGAAAGAGCAACTAAAATACACGTGTCCAATACAAATGGTCTTGGTCACAATTTGGTTAATTACCTCCCCTTGAGAAACAAAAGATGAGTTATTAGCTCTTTTTCTGAGAGTTGGTGAGCTCTTGTGATTCAAAATTTGTCAACTGAAATTGTGATTCATGAGAAGAAAATCTTGATTTAGAGCTAGGTGCTGCCAGTCAGAATGAAGTCTACTTGGGAGAATGTCAGTCAAAAAAATTTTACAAAGCCGGGCGTGGTGGCGCACGCTTGTAATCCCAGCATTCCGGAGGCTGAGACCGGAAGATCCGGGTTCGCGGCCAGTCTCAGCTTCCTAGTGAGGCACTCTGCAACTTAGTGAGACTCGGTTTCAAAATAAAGAATAAAAAATAGGGCTGGGGGTATAGCTCAGAGGTAGAATGCCCCTGAGTTCAATCCCCAGTACCGCAAAAAAAAAAAAAAAAAAAAAAAAAAAAAAAAAAAAAAAAAAAAAAATTTACAAATCTATGTATCTCTGCTGGATAAAATATGTATTAGGAGAAATTATCATTATGTAAGCTTCATCACTGGACTGTAAGGCCCATGAGGTCAGCCTGGGGTGTCTAAATCCCAGCCATATGCCCAGTGCAAACTAGATACTTAACAAAAAAATCGCTGAATGGGTGAAAGAATCTAATGGAAATAGCCTCCTGGAAAGTTAACAGTAAGCTTTTATGGCATTCAGGACTATATTGCTGGGTCCTCAGAAGAAACATAAAAAAACAGGAAAGAGAACAGATTCCTGTTTCTGGAATTTACAATCTAGATGTAGCATACAAATTTATGACTTTTCACTTAAAAAACAAAATCAAGCTATTTAAAGAAAAAACTCCAGTTAAGGAATGATTTTGGCAGGGTGATTCAAGAGGGAATGAATGGAAGGAAAGATTCTAGAGAAAAGGTCTTCAAAAGCTTTGCTAACTAGAAAATTACAGAGAAGAAATCAGTTACTATCAAAGATAGGGAATTTCAAAGAAGGTAAAATATGATAATTTGGCTTTGCATCTCACAATGTCCACAGTTGAAGCTGAAAAATAATTTACAAAATGTACTTGGGTTTAGCATTCAGCATTGGAACAGGGAGCTAAAATATTTGTGAACTTTTCCATTTTTTAATAGGTGATTCCACACAATTTTAAAAATATTTCTTTCTGAAATTTTGGGGTGCCTCTTAAAACAGAAGATATGCATCTTCTACAATACTGTGGTTTAAAATGAGAAGTTATGAGCTATCTATGTTAAAGAAGTACACAGTGCAACGTCCTCAGCTGGATCTAGCATCATGTCTAATAAAATTGATTTTCAATGGTACAAATGATAAGATTTATAAAATTAAAAAAAAAACTTAGACTAAATATAATGAAAAAGTTGTTGGCACAATTGAAAAGTAGAGAGTACCGGGTGTTTGGGTTTCTTTGTGTCTGTATATATATGTGTGCAAGCAAGTTGTTGAACTCTGAAGTTGGCTCCTTTATCTGACACATCAATTATCCTTACTCAACAATACCTTACTAATTTCACTGAATTGTTCCTCTTTGTTTCTATTTCACCTCCCCCCTTTTATCTCCAACTTGGCAAACTTACAATGACCACCCCGCCCCCCCCCCACATGAACAAATTATTCTTAAGTAATGACTTCAGTGTGCCAGGCACAAACACTATCCTTTCGGAGCTAACTAGAGTTAGATAAGCCAAACTAACTTCAGAGAGATGACATTTTATTTGGTGAAATTTTAACTACTTTTCCACCCAGTTCCTTCAACCTTTTTTTTTAACTTAATGGGCTTGAGTAGAATATGAAGTTCTGAAAGTACATTACTCTCTTCTGGAAGGAGATTGACTTTGCTGTGTGCTAAGAATTAAACTTTGCTCTTTTTTGTAGATGTGCAATATTCATCCCCAAAAGGCATTTGTCCTTTGTCATATTGGATGAGAAATGGCTATGGATTAGAATAAAGTAAAAACATGACCACCAAATAAAAACCAAATGTAGATATATACTGTCATGATAACTGACAGGTTACATATCTTAAGATTTCTATAGTAGAAGGCTAAGGCATTAAATTAAAGAGAGAGTAACATTTTAGGAAGAAGATTCGGGAGCCAGGTGTGGTGACATACTCTTGTAATCTTAGTACTTGGAAGGCTGAAACAGGAGGATAGAAGGTTCCCAGCCAGCTAGCAACTTAGCAAGGCCCTCTGCAACTTGATGAGACTCTTGTTTCAAAAAAAAAAAAAAAAAGAAGCCAGGCGTGGTGGTGCATGCTTGCAATCCCAGCATTTGGGAGGCTGAGACTGGAGGATCCGTGGCCAGCCTCAGCTACCTAGTGAGGCACTCCGCAACTTAGTGAGACCCTGTTTCAAAATAGAGAATAAAAAATAGGGCTGGGGGTGTAGCTCGGAGGTAGAATGCCCCTGAGTTTAATCCCCAGTACCGCCAATAAATAAATAAATAAATAAAATAAAAAATAAAATAAAATAGGTTGGAGGGTGTAGCTCAGAGGTAGAATGCCCTCGGGTCAGTCCCCAGTAAAACACACACACAAACACACAAATGGATCTGGGAAGAATAAGAGAGTTGAAAATTCTGATCATTGGGAGACCATCCACGTTCTTGCTCCCTGTTCAAACACTTCTGCATATGAAAACACTCAAGTTCTCAACATTGATTTTTCAGAGTTTGGGGAGAAGCCAAGAAACTGGAAATCAGGCTTAAAGCTTTCAGAGACATATTCAACATTTTAGATTTAAGCACCAGCAACAGAAGAGACTAGACAAGATTGTTTTAAGGTCTTGGGAGTAGATATGTAATCTAATCATTAATAGCAACTTGATTTCACACGACCTTTTACAGAGCTCAGAAAGTTATGTTTGGATGATTAATCCTATAACATCACAGTAGGCAAAATAGTCCATATTTGGGTTCCCCCTTACATGATCTGGCCCTTCTCCAAATTACAGAAACATCCCTAGAATTCAAGATGGACCACACTGGACTGGACTTGTTCTACTGCCCCATTGCTTGGCATCGGCCCTCCTCTGATCCCTGTCACACACAGAGTAGTGGACTGACTGCCCACACCAGTGTGGTCTTTGCTACAGTAGGAGTGTCTTAGGCATTCCTGTCACCAGGTGTGCATAACAGCTGGCTCAGACCACCAAGGCAGGGTGAAAGCTGGAGGCTCTGCCGCCACCCACTCCTGTGAGTTGTGAATGGAGAGCATACAATACATTCTCACTGCCTGCGCTTCTAAAGTTGAGCTTTTCTTTCATATATGACACAAGTTGGCAATTAGGAGTCTCAGACAACTATTTTAATTTTCTATCTGGTGATGCATTAGTCTCATCAGATCCATGCAGTGACTTCAGACTGCATTCTGACTCCAAACGAGTGAATCAGGGGAGGGGAATGATGAAACCCTGGGTGACAGATGATCTTTTAATCGGTTTGTTTACCAAGACTGCCTGCTCCTAGGAGGGCATAAAGAAGTGAGATTGAATGCTGGTAGAGTATTATTATATTATTAGTTATATTATTATAACAAACTATTAAGACAGAGTTTTTTAAAAGCCATAAGGGATCAAATTTCTAGTGGGCTGTGTGAACACAACTTAGTTTTCCTTAGCTATCCTCGAATTTTTGTGATGTGGCTTACCAGGATCCTTGCTGAGAAAACATTCAAGAGAAATTTCTGTGATATTCTTATATTAATTTTGCTCCTGAAAGAGCAAATGCAAATTTTCTTGAGTCACTTTCGGAAATTAGAAAAGTATAGAATTTTAAATAAATAACAACTTGAGAGGGTAGAATGTTTGGGAAAAAAGAACTTTGGTTCTTCCCTATGATTTAATATAGCATTACATTATTATTATTATTATTATTATTATTATTATTATTATTATTATTATTATTATTATTATTATTATGTGGTACTGGTTATTTAACCCAGGGGCATTTTACCTCTGAGCTATGCCTCAGCCCTTTTTTTTATGTTATTTTGAAACAGGTTCTCACTAAGTTGCTGAGGGCCGCACTAAATTGCTGAGGCTGGCCTCAAATCTGTGATCCTCTGTCTCAGCCTCCCAAGTACTGGGCTTACAGGCATGTACTACCATATCCAGATATAGCATAAAATTTATAATCATTTCCCAAACAACTTTAGTTTGTTGGGAGAGTTGAAAGGGTAAAGCAAATATTATTCTTGTTTTTTTTTAAAGTGTAACTGGTAGAAGTAACAGCTAGACTTAGTCCTATCACAATTTATAAAAAGGAATAGAAAGAATGATTTATTCAGTATTGCAGAAATATCTATACTTCATTGACCAAAAATGCCAAAATTGAATATAATCACATATTGACTTATGCTATAAATGAGAATGAGTCAAAAATTAATACATTTTATTTATTTATTTATTTATTTATTTATTTATTTATTTATTTATTTATTTATTTTGCAGTACCAGGGATTGAACCAAGGTGGGTTCTACCACTGAGCTACACCCCCTGTCCTATTTTATTTTTCATTTTGAAAGAGTCTTGCTAAGTTACCACATGCTGTCCTTGAACCTGCAATCCTCCAGTCTTACCCTTCCAAATACTGGGATTATAAGGGTGCACCACTGTGCTTGGTGAAATAGGAATACTTTTAAAGCTACACCAATACAGTTAATAATATTAACACAATAATGTGCATTTGGAATATAAACTCAGAAAACTATCACACCGATGCTGATGTTTCATAATCAATTTTAAAGAAATGAGAGAGACACAAAACTACGCAGATATTTGCAGCTGCTCTTGTCCGTCAGTGTACTCAGGAGGCTCTGTGCCAGCATGGTGGATCCAAGTGTCCTGCTCCACTTTACAAGTATGGAAATGCTATTTGCCACCTATAACTCTATTTTGCAGCCTTTGGCTTCAGACCATGAAAATCAAGGGTCACAATATTTCCAAGAGAGGAAATCATCCTTCCACTATTTATATATCCTATGTGACAGCACAGGAAGGTGATTTGCATAATTCATAGAGAATTAATATTAATTGCAAGCCAGGGTTTAACTTTCTAGCCTTGGGCATACATCTGAGAGGCCCAGAGATCTTGCATCTGAGTTTTACTTTTATTTTAATGAGTTAAAATAAGCATTCTACATTTTCTTGAATTAACATCAGTAAATATGAACATTGCCAGCCAAAGAACACTACTTTAATTTTTAATCCAATAATAATACTAAGCAAGAAAGAGAAGCAAGCCGGGCGTGGTGGCGCACACTTGTAATCCCAGCATTTGAGAGGCTGAGACCGGAGGATCTGGGTTCGCAGACAGCCTCAGCTACCTAGTGAGGCACTCTACAACTTAGTGATACCTGGTTTAAAAATAAAGAATAAAAAATAGGACTGGGGGTATAGCTCAAAGGTAGAATGCCCCTGAGTTCAATCCCCAGTACCACAAAAAAAAAAAAAAAAAGAAAGAGAAACAAAAAAGGTGTGTGGGGGGGCAGAGGAGTAGAGGCTCTTAACAACAGAATATTGTTGGATCAAAATCTCCTTTGGTCTACAGATCTGCTATCATCCTCTCCTATGGAATTTCAAGAAGATAATGTTAACATTGATTATTAGAGTCATTATATATAAAATCTTCATCTTCTCCACAAAATTCCTGCTTTTTCAGGCTGTCCTTAAAACCTATTTAAAGAAAACTAAAATAACTGTTGTAATGTGTTAATCTATTTGTATGACAAGTAACCTAAATACTAAAATACAGAGAAAAAGTCAGGAAATGTTTTTCAAAACTATAAAGACAAATTACACGGGGGTAGATTCAAGTATGTAAAGGCAACATAAAATCAATCTCCATTTCTCTTTTCTCATAATATATGACTTGAAGGAAAGATTAATACTGACCATAAATCCATTAAAAAGAAAGATAAAGAACTGTCCATTCCATGAGAGAAAGTAAGCCAAGCCCCAATAAAACCATTTATATGTTAATCAGAGAAGAGACACAGTGCTCACTCTGCGTGGGGAGTCAGCCAGAAGATGCAGAACAAGATGTTCTCATGACTCTTAACTGTGAAGTATGGTAATGACAGGTCAATTGAACTTGTAAGCCAGCTGGTTTTAAAAGTGTCTTGGCCTTTTGTGAAGCCAATACACTAAAAAAAACAAACAAACTCATTAGAATACCCTCAAGGAACCTTAACAATATTCCTACAGATTTGTGGAATTGTTAACCAAAGTTTAGTCCAGCAATTATTTTAAAATTAAGTATTTGACTACCACAAAATCTGATCCTGAGTTGGGAGGGAAAATTGATAATTGCTTTTTAAACTAATGTGGTGCTACATTAATTGATTTTTTTTTTTTTGGTGTTCTGGGAAAACCTCAGCATGTTGGTACCTCCTCATAACAGTGCATAATTGGATCCCTAAGACTTTCATAAAGTTGTTATTTTTAATGGTCGTTTATATTTTTACTGTATCTAAATTGTACAGAAGCCAAAGTTCTATTGTAAAACAAAATGAACTATAAACTATTTCCATGCCACTCATCCATATAACTTTCCAAGTGGATATGTCCTCTTTGGCTGCAATAATAAATCTCATTATTTAATATTTGCCAGAATAAATGTGGCTGTTATATATAGAACTATCAACAGACTGGGAGATACAGATGTAGGCCATGAGGACTTTAGAAGAGAAAAATCCCAATTTTACCTTTGAAATACAGAAAGATAAACAGGTAATGTTTCTGGATGTGGAGTGGTCAATTATTCTGCTAGGATTCTATACTAAGAGTGAGATGCCCTGTAACACTCATTAAAGATATACTAGTGACTTTGCCTATTCTAAATCAGTAGACAAAAGTATACTTAACCCCTCTACAGTAGTTAAAATGGTTCATGACCTATTGAGTAAAGCAGAGTCTTGCTTGAACCTCAGTTATATTTACCAGTCCCAACCTTGCCCTTCTTCTATGATGCATAGTTTATAAAAAATATTTTTGATAATGATGGTAACTTCAGATACACTAAACTTTCCCTTGACTTAGCATCAAAAGAGTAAATTAAAGAACAATTATAACTTTATAGTGTGGAATAATGTCTACTTCATGCTTAAAGCTTAGGAGAAATAGAATGTCAAGTGCAACATATATTTAAGTTTCAACATAAGAAGCAGGGCATGGTGGCACAAGCCTGTAATCCCAGTAATTGAGAGGTTGAGACGGGATGATGGCAGGTTCAAGGCCAGGCAGCACAGGGTAACTTAGTGAGACCCTGTTTCAAAATAGAAAATAAAAAGGGCTGGGGGGTTTAGCTCAGAGGTAGAGCATCCCTGGGTCCAATCTTCAGCACACACACACACCACACACACACATACACACACACACACACACGCACACACGCACACGCACACGCACACAAGTCAGAAAAATGTTTATTGATTTGTTTTCTGAACATTATCATTTCAAAATATACAAGACAGCCTACATACAAGGTCTTGCCAACTCACTAATACAGATAGAGTTAATGTTGAGGTTTGAGTACTACTGTGGTATTAGTCATCAAGGGATATAGTTGAAATAAACCTTGGTGGAAAACCAAAAGTGCCAAGGCCAGGAATGTGAATAGCTGTGTGACTTTTCCCAATTGACAGATCCTCTGATTCCAAGTTGGGGCACTTGTGCACCTCACTGTGGGGGTCTACACACTGCTTCTTGTGGGCTTCATATTCACACAGGGAAAGGAGAGCAAGGAGTCTACCTCTCCCATATCTTATAAATGAGACAAATACACTTGCAATACTTTTTGATTTCTGCATGCAAGTTCTTCTATAGACAAGATGTAATTAACAGCAAGATCAAGAAGTTTACCAAGAAGCAAGTCCTCATTTATTTCTTTTTCTCCTGGCTTTTCCAATTAGACTTAATAGATGTTTAGGCAGGGA
Organism: Graphiurus murinus; assembly: GCA_004027655.1. Taxonomy (NCBI): domain Eukaryota; kingdom Metazoa; phylum Chordata; class Mammalia; order Rodentia; family Gliridae; genus Graphiurus; species Graphiurus murinus. The sequence continues at coordinate 1,413 of PVLC010023956.1, read as the reverse complement.
ATAAACAAATGTGGGGTTGGCTCATAGAAGGAATAGTTAAATTCAAAGTTGCACAAAATATTTATAGGCTTTTGATTTTTCTCTATTCCTTTTACAAATGAATCCAATGATTTTTCTAACGAGTACATAAAAATGTAGCACTTCAATTGCAGTTAATGGCTCGTGACCTATTAAACAAGCAGCAAGTCCTGCTTGTATCTCATTTGTGCTTTCCAGTCCAAATCCTGCTCTTCTGGGAATTATAGTGCGCAATAAATGTTATTTGATAATGATGACAACTTTAAAAGACATATCATAAAATGAATGGGAAAGGTGCTAATCTCATTTAGGCTGGTTATTTTTATTCCTTTTAATGGGATCATCAAGTAATCTTTGAAAACTGCTGAACTTCGTCTGAAAGGTACGATTGATTTAAAAGTCTCAAATAGCTATTAATTTAATGTTTTTGATGGATTACATGAATGTATATAACTGGTTCTTCATGCTAGTACTAGTGTGATATATGTAATTATAGGGCACATAAATGACCCTTCTTAACTATCTTCTCTTGAGTAGCAGTGGTTTTATGGTCATCTGCATGACCTCTGCTGATGCAGAATACTGTGATTTCATAGCAAGGACATGACCTTGGGACTCAGCTGGTCTAGACCTGGCCTGTTGTCTCTGTTGAACATGGCTTTCCTGAATCTTTATTTACACTTGGTTAACTGAGGGTTAAGCTGGGCCTGATGGCAAATGTCTGTAATTTCAGTACTTGGGAGGCTGAGACAGGAGGATCACAGGTATGAGACCAGCCTCAGCAACTTAGTGAGGCCTTCAGCAACTTAGTGAGACCCTTTTTCAAAATAAAAAATAAAATAGAGTTGTGGGCATAACTCAGCAGTAGAACACTCCTGGGTTCAATCACACACACACACACACACACACACACACACACACACACACACACACACACAAATTGAGGGTTAAATATACTTGCTTCCAGAGTTGTCAGAATTATATGAGATTAAATATGTTAAATTTGTGTATGGTCAATATATGTTTTCTTTTTTCTCTTTAATCTCGAGACTAGGTTATCAAAATTGTTGAATAAAAAAAGGCTATTGTCATTAGTTTGACATTATTTTATAATGTGTATGTGTGTCTATATATATCATTGTTCCTCATAAACATATATAATTATTATTAATCTTATTTTTATTAAAAATAAAAATAAGAAAAGAAACATGCCCTTACTTAAAAATTTAAGGGGCAGTATCTTTTTTGTAATTTCATTTTCTCAAATAATAAAAATGACTGAAAAAAGTATATTGAATATCATTGGGTATGGTGGTGCACACCTGTAATCCCAGTACTTGGGAGGCCAAGACAAGAGAGTGCAGGTTTGACCCCAGCTTCAGCAACTTAGTGAGA